>VZUI01032445.1:0-11931 GCA_013401135.1 Cettia cetti
TTTTATTTTATTTTATTTTATTTTATTTTATTTTATTTTATTTTATTTTATTTTATTTTATTTTATTTTATTTTCTGCTTTGATTTCTCCCTCTGACATTAAAGACACTACCTCTGTAGAACAATGAGATCTACAGCCAGTGGCATCACCTGAGGGAGGTCTGGTGATGCTCTGCCACTAAGATTTGGTTTTGCCATCAGAGCACTCAGTTTCCGTGCCATTTGTGCTCCTCTATATTTCCCCTTTCAACCAGACAAAGCAGAAACATCTTTCCTCTAATCTCTTTCCCCCACCTGTGCTGTTAGCAGGTAAGGAATGACAAAAGGAAACACCCGGGGGGAATAAAGCAGAATTAATTCTCTTCCTGAACATCAGGTTCACCATAACCTGGTGCACAATTTGAGGGGGCTGAAAGTTGGGGGATGGATGGGAAGCAAAGCTCTCACCCAGCAGCCAAGCTGAGGTGGGGAATCCCTGCAGGAAGCAGGAGGATTTGATCCTGGCATCCAAAGCTATTGGAAAACCTTTTCCTGGCCAGGCCTCACCATGGCCCATCCCTGGAAATGTCCAGGGCCAGGTTGGGTGAGGCTTGGAGCAGCCTGGGACAGTGGAATGTGTCCCTGCCCATGGCAGGGGGTGGCACTGAGATGATCTTCAGGGTCCCTTCCAACCTGAGCCCTCCCATGAGTCTGTGTTTAGAACGTGGGTGTTGCTGGCGGGTTGTTTGGGTGTGGAATGTGGACAATTCCATCATCTGACACTTCTCTGGGATCCTCTGTCCCACCTGGCACCCAGCTGTGTGCCCAGAAGTGTCAGTGGTGGGGAGGCAGCCCTGCCACAGCATCCCTCCACGAGCACCGTGATGAGGAAGGTGGTGGGAGCTGTCAGAAGATTTAAATGTGTCCCTCAGGCCCCTGGGGAGACGTCAGGGCTCTCCTCAGGTGGAAGAGCTGTGTGCATGCCTGGCTTGGACAGTGTGGGTGAGTGTGTGTCACCTCCTATTTGTTACCTTTTCCTCTGTGTTTCAGGCTCTTAGGCTCACGTTACAACCTGTTCAACCTGTGGCTTTAACTCCATTTTCAGCCACCAAGAACTACATTTTGAATTATTGCTGTGTCTTCAAGCTGACCCTACACACAGGACACTGCAGGGGGGCTGCTGATGGTTTTCTTTACTGTTTTGTTTAATGTTTGTGTGCTGATAGTTTTCTTTACTGGTTCCAGTAATGTTTATTCCTGTAAAATTCCTCCTAAAATGTGTAGCCAGGCTGCAAAGTGGTGATGAGAATGTCCCTCTTCAGCAGCTGCTCAGATACATGATGTCATGTGCACTGGCCTTTGGGCACAGGAGGGTTGTCAAAAATGTCTTAACTCAAAGCTGGCAATCTTAAATGGAATTAGGAGCTCTCTCCTAGGAGATCCCTGCACAATCAGTGTTCTCCAGCACCTTCTGTTCTTCTGGATCAGCTCTGTCCCTCCTGTGCTGGCCGAGGTCAGGATCCCTTGACTTGCTCCCTGTGTGGTTTTCCCCATTTTTGGGAATCCTTTTTCTCCGTGGCAGCATTGCTCCCTGTGGTTGTGCTCTGTTTCACTCATTTCACAAATGACTTTTCCTTCTGTTTCCCTCCCTCCTCAGCCAAAGGAGGAGAGGTGGCCCTGTCCTGATTTTTGTCAGAGAAGCTCTTGAGCTTGGAGTGGCTCTTGACTCCCTCATTTTTAGGAACAATGACTTCTTCCTTTGTCCCGAGGCTGGGAGCACATCCCAGCATGTTTCCTTCTTCCTGGAAGGCACACCTGGACGCTTCAGACCATCTGTGAAGGACCATTCACCAGAAGGCTCTGACAAAAATGCTTTATAAACCCATGAGTAATGTACTCACCCAGAGCCTTGACTGAACCACTTCTGCTCCATCTGAAAGAGGGAACATCCCTTTTTTCCCCGGTGTCTGAATGAACCAAATCAACACCTTTGTATTTTTTGTGTTCCCCTTTGTAGGGAAGCAGCCCTTTGAGGGAGAATTCTTTGAAATGAGATATGGATCCATCAGTTTATGGATTGTTCCAGGAACATATCTGGATTTTCATAGAAAGCTCTGAATAGTGGCACAAACACGCCCTGGTTAGGCCACTTGCTTGGAATAGAAGTGATGTATGAATAGTAAAATCATCCTGGAATTTCTCTTAGGTTGGTTTGATAAGGATGTGGAAGGAAGCCAGGAGGGGTAAAACCTCACCCCAAAGTGTGTTATGGAAGGGCACTGTGGTGACTGCTGGATAACACAGCCCATAGGAAGGATTATTTCATGCATTTCCTTTTCCTTGTTTCTATTTCCTCCTGGTTGCTCTTCAGGATGTGATGCTGACATTAAACCTTCCACTGTCCCAGGCTGCTCCAAGCCCCATCCAACCTGGCCTTGGACACTTCCAGGGATCCAGGAGCAGCCACAAATTCCCTGGACAACCTGTGCCAGGGCCTCACCAGTGAATAATTTCCTTCCTAATATCCAATCAAAACCCACCCTCTTTCAGTTTAAAGCTGTTCTGTAACACTTCCCTTTGCTGTCCTTATCTGAGTATATGAAAAACAAACAAACAAACAACAATAACAAAAACAAAACAAAACAAAAAAACCAGTATGAAGCTGTGGAGAGGATTTTCCTCCTCTCCAAACAGCCCCAGAGCTCCAGGTGAAGTTGGTGCTTGCTCCAGCTCTGAGGGTTTCCAGCAGGGATGCAGGGCAAGCCTGGTGTCTGTCTCTCCCTTTCTTTCTGGGAACACTGGGTTCACACTGGATTTCTGGACACTCCCAGGGTTTTCACTTCCCTAAAAGCTAAAACAGGAGCTTCCTGTGTTTGTGACCAAAACTGTTGTTCCTCAAACCACACCACTGCAGCTTTTCTGAGAACTGGAGAATGCCCAGTTTGCTTTATCCAGCTCCCTGGTTATATTTAATACCCAATTTCCAGCCTTGCAGGAGGCCTGTGGGGTCCTGTTTTCCAAGGGTTTTGTGTGTGTGATGTGTGTGCACAAACCCCAGGCACTGGGAGAGGTTTAGGGAATGCCTGGATGTGAAAGAGAAACCTCAAGGACTTCCCTGTGGCTTTGATCAAGCTCTAATTTTGTGACTGAACTCCCCCTTGCCAGCTTAGGGATTCTTCTGGACAACCTGCCAGCCTCAACCCCTCTGGATTTGGGATCCCCCTCTGCCATTCCTCTCACCCCAAAAGCCTTCCAGCTTTTTGGGGCCATGTGGCCAGGTGTGAGTTCACTCCAGAGCTTGAGGTTGTGGGAGGTGGAGCTGCTGTGGGGAGACATCAGGGTTGGGTTCAGGAGGAAAATAAGGCTCAGGGGCACAGCTGGAGAGAAGGAGGTGCAGAGCAGCAGGACTGGGTGGGGACACTCTGTGGTTGCCCAGGGAAAGAATAAGAGCTGGATGGATGGATGGAGACTGTCAGGAGTTGGGATCTGAGGTTTTCCAGGCCCTTCTGAGCCTCCATCTGAATTAGGAAACATTCTTCCTGTGCACAGCAGTGCAGAGGTGGCTGCTCAGGAGATAACTCAGGGCTGGATGAGCAGAAATTCAGGACAGTATTCACAGGTTCACAGCACATTCTGCTGAAGCCAGGGGCCTTTCCTGAACAGCAGCATGTCAAAGTTGATAAATCTTGAAAAAAAAACCAACCAAAAACCAAAAACAAACAACAACAAAAAAAGGCAAAAAAAAAAAAACTCCCAAAAAAACCCAAAAAAAAAAAACCAAAAAACCCCCCACCAAAACCAGCCTGTGTACAAATTATAGCACTAACAAGTATTCATTTAACTTCTTTATAGGGATCCCACCAGGTCCCATCTCCACCTGCTCTTGGAGAGTGCCAGGGGAGGATGGGGCTGTCTGGAGGGGGATGGTTCTGTTTAGATGAGCCCAGGTCCGTGGGGTTTGGCTCATTTAACTTTAGATATTGGCAGAGATGGAGCAGCACAGGGCAAGTTTTCTTCTGTCTGTTTTAGACAGTTCCTTCAGTTTGGAGTGACTCATGCCCTGAGAGTTCCTGCTCCTCTCTTCAGATGAGGAAGGACAATCAGTGTGAAGACAGATGCAGATGTTTACATTACAGACACATCATTTTTGCCCATGGATCCCCAAATCCTCTTCCTGGGCCCTGGGGGTCAGGCAGGTCTGGATCTGCATTTCCTTTGAATTCCTGCTGTTCCTGTCATTGACAGAGCAGATGGAGTTGGTTTTCATCCACAAGGTTTAAATTGTTTAATGGGTAAATTTTGGAACATTTTTATTAAAAAGAACAGACTTCCCTCAACCAGGTTTCTTAGACCCAAAGGGAAAAAAGGAAATTAAAAGTAGTCAGTGATCAGTAGTCCAGGGAAAACTGCAACATAATTTGCACTCCAGGTAGTGGAGTCCACTTCTTTTTGTCCTTTGCTTCCCTCTTCCTGCCCATTTTGGGGTAATTATTGTTGTTCCTCTCTTATTTTTCCCTCAGCCATATGAGGGATATTGCAGCACTTTGCTCTGCACCCTGTAATTGCAGATCTAAGCACTGCTGAGCTCTGTGTTGCAGCATCCCTCTGTTCCTGCAGCAGCCTGGATTCAGATCCTCACCCTGAGCTTCCTGGAGAGGAAACTCATCCCTGGCTGCTGCAGCTGACAATTTGCAGCAGGAGCAGGGCCCAGCCATCAGAGCTGCCTCCTGCTCCTTTAAATTCACTCAGGTGCTGCCTCTCTTTTGGCTGTGTGCCATAACTGAAACTCCAGGGTGTCACTTCTTCCTTAAAAACCCCAATCCAGCTCTTTTTCTCCAGCAGAGACATCTGCAAGCTCGTCCCTAAGGAGTTAAGGAACACAGCTGCTCAGCTGCCCTTTCCCTCTGGCTCTCCAAACCCTTTGCAAAACACTCCTTTTTCCTTGAAATTCCAACCCCTCCCACAGAAATGGGACAATCAGACTAAAAGAAGGCTGGGAGCTGCTGGATTGGTTTGGCCAAGTTGCCTTTGTTTGACAGGGCCTGCTTGGATGAGCTGGGGAAAGACATCTGCTCTCCTCCTCAGCTGATGGATCTGTCAATGGCAGGATTGTGCTTGGCAGGAAGATAAAATGGAGTGGTTTCAACAGCTAAGTGGGAGTCAGGAGAGTTTGGGCATTTGCCTGGACCTCTTTTATTTGGAAAAGTCTCCCAGGGACACGTGCATGGTCCCTCACTGGCGGCTGGTGACAGAAATTTATTCACAAGTGAGGTCACAGGAGAAAATTACTTTTCTCTCTTTAAAAATCACTGGGTTTGCAAATCCTCCTGGATTGATCCTACAAAGGGCACACAGGAGGTTTGGGGTGTTTCAAACTTGGATTTATCTCCTGTTCTGTCTATATTGCTGATATTTAAAATTTACTGCCCCACATTGTCACGACATTTGTAACATGGTTTTGGATTCTTACACAAAGGTCCTTCAGAACAACAAATAATTATAATACTTCATAAACACTCCTTTTTTTGATTTAATTTTCCCCAGACCACCAGAGCATTTGCAGCTTTTGACAGCCTTATTGTTGGAAATTGTGCCACCCACCACTATAGAAAAAAAAAATAAAAATCCTTGGTGTCCTCCTTTTCTCATTCTTGCAATTTAACTCTGTATTTTTTTGGCTTACTCAGAGGGTTTTTTTAGGAATAAAGCTGTATTTTCCTGAGGATGTTTAAAAGGAAAAAAACCAAAAAAAAAAAAATCAGAAAATCTAGTTCTGAGACAGAGCTGAATGAAGTTACAGAAGAAATCAAAGCCAGGATTGTTTTGAGAGAAGTTCCTTCAGTCCCGTGTTCCTACAAATCATGAGTATGGATGAAAGCCAGAGGGAGGTTATATTTCTGATGCTTGAAATAAGACCTGCCTGCTAAAATCTTTCATTTCCTTTGTGGTTCACATGAGGAAGGGTTAAGAAACTTCATCTCCACCTTGAGCAGTGACTGAAGTTACAGAAACTTGCCCTTGTCTCTTTGCATTCCTATTTTCACAGAAGCTCTGGGAAGGTGGGGATGGTGAGGAATTGTCTCTGAGAGAGCCAGAGGTGAACTTGTGTCCACTGGGCTGAACAGAAATGGGTGAGGGGTGGGATTTCATCATCAGATTTTCAGTTCTACTCCTCCTTTGTTTGACTCCAAGTCCTGTGGTCACCCTGGTCCTCATCCCTGGAGTCTCCATCCAGAGAGAGATGGAGAATCCACGGTAGAGAGAGATGGAGACTCCAGGTGAGAGAGATGGAGGCTCCAGGTGAGAGAGAGATGGAGACTCCATCCAGAGAGAGAGATGGAGACTGCAGGTGAGAGAGAGATGGAGGCTCCATCCAGAGAGAGATGGAGGCTCCATCCAGAGAGAGATGAAGACTCCGGGTTCCAGTTCCAGGTGAGCCCAGGAACAGCCTGGGATCAGGAGGAAGGGACACATTGAGGCTCACAGCCCTTCCTCTGTGAATCCCACCTGTCTCTGAGGAGCTGCCACGTGTCCCCTGGATATTCTGGCCCTGCAGATGAGGCTGAACATTTCTGCAGCTCCTTCAGCCTGTGGCAATGCTTGGAATTGTATTTAATTAAGGGGTGTACACAAAGGCTTTATTTGCAGCAGCAGACTGCACAGTAATCCTCTAACAATTCCTGGGATCTGTTGGGAAGGAAAACTCTCATTAATAGAGACTTTGGTTACAACTCCTTGTTATTTGAGAGTTGCTGCAGGGCTCAGGGCTGGGAGAAATCACATCCAGAAAAACATTCCCTTCATCTTTCTGCTCAGGGATCAGAGCGTGAGTGGGAAAACCCCTGACAAACCCACCACACCTTTCCACGGGGTTTTGGGCATGCCAGGAGGGATTAGTGAGGGGTGGTTACCACATTTCAGCTTCACCCATAATGGATATTCCCAAGGAACTGGATCACAGCTCACCCTGTTATGTTAACAACAGCTAACCAGGGCTTGTCATGCTTTTTGCTTTATATTTATTTTTTAGGTGGGAAGAGTGAATTCATGTGCTCCTCAGCCCTTTGTCTGTGTGGCCAGGTGCCCACTGCAGTGGAAGAGGCCAAGGCCCAAAATCTCTGCCTTTTCCATAGGAAAAAAACCCAAACAAAAAACCACAACGCTCTCCTAGAATGGAGAAGTAGTAAAGTGAGTTTGTACAAAGCTGTCTATAAAGTCTTATTCAACTTTTTCAGGAGGACTGGGCCAAAGGAAGATAATTATTTAGCTCCTCCTCCAGGGAATATCCCCTTTGACAGGCAGGACTTGCAATTCCTGAGGGTTCTTTCCAGCCATGAGCATTTTGTCACCTGCTGGGGAATTAAGGCAGCTGAACTTGTTCCCTTGCTCACCTTGACACCCTGATGACCCACCAACAAAAACCCCACATTTTCTGTTTCCTAATGGTGCCCCAAACTGTGATTTTTTGGATTATTTTTATTCCATCTGCCTTTGTCAGCCTAAATCAGGGACAACTGTGACATGTGAGTTACTGCTGTCATCACTGAGGAGGTTGAAGGAGGATTGCTGTGATAGAGTTATTTATTTACTTCTTTAGTTAATGTACAAAATGAGCCATAAACTCAAAATCCTCCAGTGTGAATCTGTTTGTTGACCTTGATTGAGTTAAAGGTCTGTGGACATTAAATTCACACATCACTGACCTTTTCCAGCTAAGTGCTGGGTATTTAAGTTTGCAGGCATCCAACCTGCAGTGGAGTGGGGTGAAAGCCTTCAGAGCTGGTGTTTGCTTGCTCTCTGTGGACTGGGAGGAATGGTAAAAAATCAGGTCAGACCAAACAGAGAGCTCTGACTCAGCTAAAACTGAGGCTGATGTGTCCCACTGACAGAGAAGCTGAGATCCATCCCACTCTTTGTTTATAGAACCATAAAATCATTAAGGTCTCCAAGATCATCAAGAGGAGTCATTAGCCCAGCACTGCCAAGGCCACCACGTCCCCACGTGCCACATCTGCCTGGCTGCTGAGTATCTCCAGAGGACAGTGACTCAAACACTGCCTGCACAGCCAGGGTTAGACCTTCCAGTGGAGAAATTTTCCCAATATCCAAACTAAACATCCCCTGGTGCTCCTTGAGGCCGTTCCCTCTTGTCCTGTGGCTTGGGAGAAGAGCCACACCTGGCTGTCCCCTCCTGGCAGGGAGTTGTGCAGAGCCACAGGGCCCCCCTGAGCCTCCTTTGCTCCAGGCTGAGCCCCTTTCCCAGCCCCCTCAGCTTCTCCTGGAGCTCCAGACCCTTCCCAGCTCTGTTCCCTTCCCTGGACACCCTCCAGCCCCTCTCAACGTCCTTCTGGTCATGAGGAGCCCCAAACTGACCCCAGGATTGGTGGTGTGGCCTCAGCAGTGCCCAGCACGGGGGACAATCCCCGCCCTGGTCCTGCTGGACACCCAATTCCTGATCCAGTCCCAGTTCCACTGCCCTTCCTGCCCACTTGGGCACACCTGGGCTCATGGTCAGCTCTGCCACCAGCACCCCCAGGCCCTTTTCCAACCCCTCTGCCCTCAGCCTGAAGCTCTGCCCGGGGGTGTTGCCAGCACCCACCTTCCCTAAAAGCTCACGAGAAACCAGCACTACAAAATCCAAGATCTGTATTCTGGTATTTTAGCTGCTGGACACTCTTATCTTCAGTGTTTTGCCTGACATAGATATATTTTCTTTTGGATTGTACGACCAAAAAAAAAAAAAAAAAAAAAAAGATGAGATTTTAAAGATTTTGTGTTTAATCAATTTTACCTGAGCCTGTTGCAAGCCCATTTTTCAAAACAGAGCCTCATTTGTTCTTTAAAGGTGATAAAACCAGTTACTCAAAAGTAAATATTGAGGCTATTGAGGTGAATATACAATTATCCAATTCAGGCATGAGATTTTAGTGAAGGGAAGAAGTGGCAGTGAAGTACTTGCTAATGGGCTTGGTGTAAAACTTACTGCCTAAAAAAAAAATCAGATATATTGTAGAACTACAGAGTGCTTTGCCAGCCCTGATCAAAGTTAGAGTCACATGAATTAATTTATAAAGTGAAAACCAGAGGTATTTATAGATGTGAGATGAATTTGGCAAAGGTTTAAGTCCAGAGAGCTAAAACTTCCCTTTGAAAAAGTCAGAATGTTTTGAAAACATTTCAGTCTTTATTTTTCCAGCAAGTGTTCTGCAAATCTCTCACGCTTCCCCTCATGCCTTTTTTTAAGGTTAAAATAAAATGGCAAGAAGCACTGTAAATCAAAACAAAATAAATCTATGGTATTTCAGATGAGCCAAGATGAAATTTCCAAAGATCTGTTTCCCTTTGGGGAAAACAAATATTTGAGAATGAAGACAACTCCAAATTATTCCCGTTCTTTTAGTGTTTGTATTTTTATTTATTTTTGATTTGACTGGAAAAGCACATAATTAATTGTTTATACACTACTAATCAAGGCCCATTCCTAACCTAAAAGAAATTAAAATCTGAACCAGGCATGGCATGGAACAGGGAAGAGAGTAGGGTAGGTTAATAGGAAATGGTGAGATTATTTAATGTGTTAAATAACTTTATCATTTTAACCCAAATTTACATCAAACAATTGTTCCTTCAAAGGATTTCTGAGCTTTTTGTCCTAAAACCTTGACTGGCAATAACTCATACATTTTAAAACAAGACAGGAATTTATTTATTTATTTTTAATTTTAATTTATTTTCTCTGCCTATTTCTGAGGAAAAAACATGATTATCCCAAAACCCTCAAGAGGGGACACTGAATCAATCACTTCCTGCTGGCAGAGGTTCCTCCTGTGTCCTCATGATCTCTTCCTGCAGTTCACCCCACTGATGTTTTTTCCCTCATTACATTTAACAGTGGCAGTACAAACTCAGGCCAAGGCTCAGCTCTCAACATCATTCCCTTCTCTCCACCTCTTTGCAGCTGGATTTCTGAGAAGTTTTCTCCCTGTTGGATGCCCTTTCCAATCCCTTTAAAAGAGATGGGGTTTGGAGCAGCCTCACTTTTTGGCCATAGCGATGGTCAAGGTGTCCCCTCCAAGCTGGGAGCATGTTGGTGACAAGGGGACACTGAGAGCTCCAAGCTCCTTTTTTTGGAGTAGAAATCCCCATTTCCACGTTTTGTGATTGAGGCAATTCATGAATTGCACGTTATGTGGAGTCCACGATTAATTACCTGAACATTTATGGCCACTGTTGATATTACAAACACAACTTGATTAGGGCTGACTGAGGAGAAACCACTTGAGGAGGAAAAAACCCTTGTCTCTGGGAATTTCCTGCTTTTTAGCTCCTTGATCTTCTAATCTGCATCAGAGATCCCATCCTTTACTTGATTTGGGGTTTGTTGTGCTTTGAATTGGTGTGAGAGCCAGGAGACAGGGAATAAACCATGAAGCACAGATCCCACTGCTCCTGGCATGAATATTAAAGCTGCTGTCTCCCTGCCCTACATAGCTGGGGATGTTGGTTAGCCAGGCAGCCTTTCCAGAGCATAAAGCAGCAGGATTGTTCCTGATCATCAGAGAAAAATAGGTTTGGGGGGTTTTTTTCCTAAGGAAATGGGAGGGAGATGCTGATTTTTCAGTGGGCTCTGGGTTTCTATCCCTCCTCTGGAGCAAATGTTTGGAGAGAATCAGAAAAAAAATCAAAAAGAAATATGAAATCAAATCAGATATCATACCCGTGCCTTACTGCTTCTCTCTTTGCCCTAAGTAACAAAATTTTGCTTGTAAGTCAACCAAAAACCAATGTCTGGGTGACCTGGGCCAATGCATCAGGCTTAGATACCATTTTTTGGCTTATTCAAGCCCAAAAAAAGCCATTTTCAACCTGCTTGGTCAGTTTACTGATAGATGATTGCCCAATACCAAAAAATGTTTCTCCAGATCTTTCACGATCCATCCTGAATCCCACTGAGGGATGCAGTGTCTGGACCAAATTTCTCCCTGAAGCACCCTATGAACCTCAAGAATTGGAAACCTTTGGCTCAGTAAAAATGGACTTTTGCATAATATTTGATTTTCCTGGGCCAAAACAAAGTAAGGACACAATTACTGATGTCACTCCAAATCGTGCCTTGTACAGAAATGCGACAAAAATTTCTCTAAAAGGCTGGGTGCATGTTGGAATTCTGGAAACTTAGATTTTGGGGTTTTGGTATACAGTAATGCATGTGAGTCAAGATGGAGGGCTTTGGGTGTTGTCTGAGTTCTTCTTCACCTTCTTCCTTCTTCTTCATGGGTTTGGGAGGTTTTCTGTAATGGGGTGGAAAAGGTGCACATTGCGGGCCTTGGGTGATCATTGTTGGGTCAGAAATATAAATAATATAGGTGTCACCTTAGTATTGGGTGATTATTGCTTAAATGACCTTGAGAAGTGTTAGAGGTGCTCCATTTGTTTCCTGACTTGCTGGTGGGAGCTCATGCCCCATGAGCCTGTAGGTAGATAAAAAATAATGAACTCCAAGTCCAAACTCGGCGTCTGTGTTTCCCCCGTCAACCCTGATCTCAGCAGAGGGAAAGAAACCAGAACTGTCACAAATGTAACATCTGTGCAATTGTCCTGGCGGGCTCCAGCCTGCTCCAGGAGGCTGTGGATCCCCAGGAATGCCTCTCTGAGGATGGGCTTTGCTGACTGTGTCCTCCTGTGCCCTCCCGGCAGGCGTCCAGCACGCGGCCCGAGTGCAGCATCATGCAGGAGATCGAGGAGGAGCGCAGCCTGTGCCTGGCAGAGCTGACCTGGGACAACCAGACCTCAGGTATGGCGACGCTCCCTGCCCTCCCTGCCCAGCAAACCCACATCCCCCAGCCTCACACTGCCTTGTCCTGGCCATTTCCCAGCCCTTGGCCCTCCCTGCCCAGCAAACTCACACCCCCCAGCCTCACACTGCCTTGCCCTGGCCATTTCCCAGCCCTTC
>VZUI01032448.1:0-27183 GCA_013401135.1 Cettia cetti
TAATAATAATAATAATAATAATAATAATAATAATAATAATAATTATTATTATTATTATTATTATTATTATTATTATTTATGATATCAAATCACATGTGTAATTGGGATTGTGAAAAATGTGTAATTGGGATTTTGAAAAAGAGAAGTCTTTGGAGTGACTTAATTGTGGCCTTCCAGTACCTGAAAGTAACCCACAAGAAAGATGGAGAGAGACAGTTTACAAAAGCATGTTGAATCAGGAGAAGAGGGAATTGATTAAAATTCAATAATTTTGCTAGTAAGTGGTGCAGATATCAGAGACATAGAGCTCACAGAGAGATTATTATACTTAGAATATTGTAGGTTAAATCCTACTGCCCTTCAAAATACATAAAGAAAACAAAAGAAAGCAAGAACAAATACATTGACCTCTGGAGTCAATGTATTGAGAGATAGGTTTAGTTTCAGTATTAGGAAGAAATTCTCTACTTTGAGGGTGGTGAGACACTGGGACAGACTGCCAGAGAAGTTGTGGATGTCCCAGTCCTGGAACTATTCAAGGCCAGGCTGGACAAGGCTTTGAGAGGGCCTAGCAGAAGGTGTCTCTGTGCAGGGGGTTGGAACTAGGTGATCTTTAAGGTCCCTTTGAACCCAAACCATTCTATGATTTTATACTTATAAATAGTTGCATATGCATATGTGCATGTGTTTCTTTGTGCTCATATTTTAAAATAATGAGAACTCTTGCTAAATATAAAGACTCAGATTCCTCTGCATGGATTTTAGTCACTGGATTGCCTGTTTCCTGTGAGTTTTGTTATGTTAATGGAGTGATTCTTGTTCTAAGTCCTACCACATATTAGCATGGTTTGGATGCTATAAAGGGGTACATATTTCAGCTACAAGTGTTGATCTGTAGTGCCTCTTTCTCTTCACTGTCTTTTGATTGAGGTATCATCAGGAGGGCTGGGAGTAATGTGCTGAAACAGATATGGCAATTTCAGAGGAGCAGAGTCTCCAGTTTAGAGGGTATTGCCCCTATATGTCCATACCTTCCAAGATACCCTTACTTGAACACTATAAATGTGTCAGTGTCATCCCCTGTTGGTATGCCAAGCCTGGGGTACAGCAATATCACCTCCCTGCTGCCAGCAGAACCTCTACATTTTTCCTCTAAAATTCTTGATTTTGTCTTCTAAGCAGCTGCACTGATGAAAGGGCACAGATGGTGAGGTTTGGATACAATGTTTCAAATTGTGTCTATTCCTTAAGAACACGGTCTTGTAGTTGCTTCCTATGATCTCTTGTTTAGATTTTTTTTCCCAGCAATTATAACTGTCCTATGTGGGTGTATAGACACTAAGCCAGCTTTTCATTCAATGTCCTAAAAAGAGAAAGTGGCCCTTCCAATTTGTGTGTTGCCACATATTGAGGGAGGAGAGCAAATAACCTTAACTCCTCTTTATCAAACATTTACTGATGATTGCCTGGGGAGAGCAGAATCAGACAATCATAGAGTCATAGCATACCCTGAGTTGGAAGGGGCCCACAATGTCCACCAAATCCTGTCTCCACACAGGACAGCCTAAACATAAAGTTATATATCTAAAAACATTGTCCAAATCATTTTGGAATACTCACAGACCTGGGCCATGAAAACTCCTATTTTGAGCTTGTTCCACTGCTTGAAAACCCTCTTAAAGAAGAAAATTTTTCCAATACCCCATCTGACCTTCCCTGACACAGCTTTCAGCCACCCTGCTGCATCCTACCACCAGAAATCAAAAAGAGATCAGCACCTTCTTTTCCACTCCACATTGTGGAGGACGTCACCCTTCTGTCTGTCACTTTTTCTCTAAGCTGAGCAAACCTAATCTCCTCATCTGCTTCTCATAATGCAAGCCCTCTAGTTCTTCCACCATCTTTGTTCGCCTCTTTTGAACACATTCTAATGGTTTTATATACTTTTACGTATTGAAGTCCCAAACAGTATTGAAGGTGAGGCTACGCCGATGCTGAGACTAATTGGACAATCACTATTTTTGTCCACGTAGCTATACTGGTGCTTAACGAACCTTATGATATGGTTGGCACTTTTGATCACCAAGGCCCAATTTTGACTCATATTGAGTTTGCCATCAACCAAAATCCCCAGATCCTTTTTTGCGGGGCTTCACTCCAGCCTTCTGTCCCGCAGTCTATACATATATCCTAGATTACACCACTCCAGCTACTGAATCTGGCATTTGTCCCTTTAGAGTTTATACAGCCTGTGGCATCTATCAAGATGTCCATGTAAGATCTCTCTAACCTTGAGGGAATCAATGGATCCTTCTAGTTAAGCATTGTTGGGAAACCTACTTTGTGTGAGTCCCACTCCAGTGTCCAGGTCATTGATAAAAACAATGAAGAGAAGCAGCCCCAAAACTCCTGGCAAACTCCACTAGTGGCTGATTTCCATCCTGATGTTTCCCCATTCACCACAACTCTGTGAGCCTGGTCCTTCAGACAACCATTTACCCATTGGATTATGAATGTGTCTAGCTGCATGCTGGACTTTTTGTCCAGAGGATACTGTGAGAGACAGAATCAAAAGTTTTTATAAGAACCCAAACAACCTCCTTATTTTCCCTCTTCCCCTTGTCCACAGGAGAAAAGATCATATTGAAAGGATGTTACAGTGCAGTTTTGTGGCATGTCTCTGCTTCAAGGCACTGTATGACTTGATATACTCTGTTTCTGAAGTATTTCAGCAGAGTGTGCGGTACATATAAAATATACAAATATATAGTTATACAAAGTATATACAAAAATATATGCATACACAGGAGTCTTCTTCTTCCTGCTGGCATGCCAGTCTTCTTTTGTTATAACTTTGTAGAGACTGAGTTAATTCATTTCTGAGTTCATACATTTTACACTGTAAAATTACAGCAATTTCAGTAGCTTAATAGCTTCAAGAGCTAGAGACAATAATCAGGTCTGACTAATGACAGAAGGCCAGTACAAGCACATACTGGAGTTGTGTCAGAAAAATTGAAAATCTTATGTGGGTGTGAAAATACAACCTCTGAACTCACTGAGTCAGATCTCCCCACAATTAAATACAGAGCGATGTTCTGAAAATATTCCCTTGCCACGTTGGCAAGTTCAACACATTTGTGTAACAGGGTGAGGGGATTGCAAGGGAAGGTTTTGACAGCAGGGTGACTAGCGAGGGGTGGCTTCTGTGGGAAACAAGAAGAAGCTTCCCCTGTGCTGACAGAACCAATGCCAGCTGGCTCCAAGATGAACACTGTGCTGGCCAAACCCTTCAGCAACGGTGATAGTGCCTGTGGGGTAATGCATTGAAAAACGTGGGGAAAAATACTGTGTGGCACGAGCAAGCAAAGTGAAAATATGTGAGAGAAACAGTCCTGTGTACACAAAGGTCAGTGAAGAAGGAGGGGAAGAGGTGCTACAGACACCAGAGAAGACATTCTCCTGTGGTCTGTGGGAAGACCATGGTGCAGAAGGCTCCTCCCCTCGAGGTCCATAGTAGAGGACCCCACTCTGGAGCCTATGGATGCCTGTGAGAAGCCCAAGTAGGTGCAGGTTTGCTGGCAGGCATGAAGTAAACTCCAAACAGGGAAGATTTTCAGCAACAGAGTTTATGTATGTGTGAATGTTTACTGAGACTGTAAGTTAGAATAAATTAATGGCTCCTAGGGAGGTATGGGATATGCAGCAAAAGAAGTTGAATGAGCATTCAGCCATGGCCTCTTCTCTTAATCTGATGGGAATTTTGGAAGGTACATGGTGCAGGGTCCTGGGAAAAAAATTCATATGAAGGACTTGAGGTATGTTGTATACTAATCCAGATGAAGGTCAGTGATCACTGGACTGTTTGGATAAAAATGGAAAGGCAACTACCCTGGATGACAAGGATGGAAAGGTAGAACTCTGAATGGGAAAAAGAGTCCTCTGAGTCCTCTGAGTCCAGAATTCAGTGTGGCTATCTTCCTTCCCTTGCTTAAAGCTCAGGAAAAAGACTGAATGTGAAAGAAACCAAGCAGAATGTTTGGACAGTTCTCATCCTGACTGTTACTAATATCTCTTTTACTAAATATTCACATCTCTGGATGCTCATCTCCATGTTCTCTAGCTGAATGTTCTGTGAGATAGCGCTGTTACTCAGATTAAAGAAAGGTCACGAGACAAAAATTCTAGAGGTCAATGTATTTGTTCTTGCTTTCTTTTATTTACTTTATTTATTTTGAAGGGGAGTAGGATTTAACTTACAATGTTCTAAGTACAATAATTTCTCTGTGAACTCTATCTGATATCTGCATCACTTACTAGCAAAAAACCCACTTTATCTCTACAACAGTAAGCTGGTGCATGGTCCTTTATTTCTTAAAATTTAAAGAGGTACAGAAAGGGTTAAATACTTCCTGAAGAGGTAGTAATATTTGCACTTCCAAAAGGTCTTCCTGACCTATCTTATGCTATAGTGATGAGATTGTCTGGTACAGAGAGGTCAGCATAATCAGGCCCTTTTATTTTTTTTTTTTATTTTTTTTTTCTTGGATATTGAATGATACATTATATTTAACTTCTACAATGCAAAGAGGTCAATTTGCACAGGGGTCTTTCTGATTGAAATGAACATGAAGAATGTGTAGGGGTCACAAATAGTTGTCTGTGGAAACATAATTGTTTTGTTTATGTCTCAAATTTTTGTGGTTGGGTTGACAGAAATTTTAGAACTTTATATGAACTTAAAATCTGTTTCACATTGTCTTGGCATCTGTGATTGATCTTAAGTACTTTTATCTCATTAACAGACATTGCAGACCAAACAAAGATTTTTTTCTTCCCTTTCACATTAGGCTGCTTTGGTTTTCTTTCATTGCATTCAACCTTTAGAAATGTTTATGTATTTTTAACAGGTGTTTGCAAAAAAAGTTTTAATAAATGACTTCTGACTCAGTAAATAACCATTTCAATGTTGGGTCCTTTGTGACTTTAAAACAAGCATTTATTTAGAAAATGCTTTCAGGAAAGATATATTTTGGGATTTATTATATATCACAGATGAAATTATTTCTTGTTTATTCCCTTAACTAAAAATTTCATAATTAATATTTAAAAATATGTTTAGTTTAGTAGTTACTTTTGATTCTTTACTTAATTTTAACAGTAATTTCAAGTCTTCATAGTGAGACTTAGCCTTAGTACTCTCTCAACACAACCCATAAATCAAGGTAAATGTTTGAGTCAGGGAACTTAAAGCTGCTTTTAAATCCCAAACCCTGGCAAAAATTACATTTTATCTAGGGCAGCAGTAGCTTGTCACCCACCAATAATTAATGACACAAGAGCAATAGCTTTAAACAACCACATATCAAGAATTTTTAAAGGCATCTCCATATTAATGGCTAGAGATTTAAGATCTGTAACTTGATTTTTTTTTCTAGAAAGAACGTATACCTTATATTTGCTTTTTATTTTGCAAAACAGAAAACACTTTGCAGTAATTTTCTGCTCAATGTTTGTTTAGTTGATTCTTTCTCCCTAGTAGTAAAGTCTAGCATTTGTCTTTATTGGATTGTATCTTAGATTTTTAGGCCAGTTTTCCAATTTTTCAGCATAATTCTGAATTTCAATGTGATCCTCTAATGCACTTACTGGCTGAAAGCAACACCTTCTAACCTGGGGTCCTCCTTCAAGCTTATAAAAGTAGTTCCTATTCTCATTCAGCTCATTAACAGAAACATAAATAGAGAGCACCTTGCATCCTTTGGCTTTGTCTTCAAACAAAAACAAGCAAAGAAAATGTAATTCCACCAAATCCTCCTGTTGCACAAATTATATGGATTTTGAGATGCAAAGCACATACATACTCCTCTGTGTCTGCAGTGGTCCTGACTCCTCTGGTATCCACGTCTGTAAACTTTTAAACCAAGCTGTGTCAGACTAGGGCCCAGCTATTGTGGGGTCTCTGTTTATAAGATGCAATTGTTTTTTATCCATGCTGACTAGTAGCCTTAAACATTGTGTACAAATGTAATTTAGAAGTTAGTGTGAGAGCCATGGACCACACCCAGCAGGCATTTTATGGGTTGTAGTCACCTCTTTTGGTGGTGAAATTTTCCCTGTATGTATTGTTAGCCATGTCATGTCACTTACCCAGGGGTTACTGTCAGAGCCCTGGTCTTTAAGCTTTTATCCTTGCTAGCTCTTTTCAAAAAGAAAGTGCTAGGTTCCAGATGGGGCTAGGAGTACCTGCTTAGAAGACACTAAATGCTAAAAATTTTGTTTCCTTTTAGCCTGGAGTCATAAGAAAATGCAAAAGCTACTGGTGTGACAGCCTAATTGCACATAAAGCTGTCAATATCCTTCCTTTGTAAGTAATAGAGAAGCTTTCATTCACATCAGATCAGTTACACAATTGAATGAAAACTATAGATAACAAGTCATGTGTTTTGAGGCATTTTTTTCACCCTGAAGTGGGACTGTCATCCTGCAAATGTCACATGTGACATAACGTTCTGCATTAAATTGGGAAGGACAGCTTCTTATCTGAGGTCTGTAATGTGCAGTCTTTGAAAAGCATAATCACTGTGCCTGAGTGGGGACTGGCTTTTAAAGAGAACCTATAATCTATGGGCCACAGTGGCACTGTGTGACATCAGTTCATAATGGTTGAACATCAGAAAGCTTTGAACTTTAAATGCAACGTATTTTTCATGTTAGTATTTTCTCACAATTTATGAAAAATGATAAAAAAGTATTGGTAGTTCAATTTTTAATGAACTTCTGAATGTTGAAGTTGTTTTCTGTGATGGAAACACCTTTTCACCGAGGGGGGGGAAAAGTGTAAACAGTAGGTTTTACCAAGTTTACCACGAGCAGTTCTATTTATCTGCATTTTAGGACATCACAAGTTAACATTTATGAGTCACTGTTTAAGACAGTATTTGAGTGTGAAATATGAAATTCAGATTCTCTGACTTGAAAATATCTGCTCAGAACATGAAATATACTGTTAACATCCTCATTCTTTCCACAGGACTGAAATAATGTTTTTGGTCTTGCAAGGGCAGAACATTGTGTGCAAAGTCCATAGACTTCAGGACCTCAACAAAAGCTGAGCATTCATTAGCTCAAAGAGAAACATTTTTGCCTGTAATGTTACAGGACTTATGAAATATCCCTCATTCTCAAGATTTTAGTAAGGTTTGGTTAGTATCCTAGTGTTTTATAAAATCTTTAAATTATTTTTGGTACAGATTTAGAAGTCATGTTATTTCCTTGATGAATATATAGAGCTAACTATGTATAGCTCAGATCTGTTTGGAAACACTCATGCAAATTGTCCCTCAGGTAGCTCTCTGCTCTGAATGCACTTTGAGTGTGTCTGGCTGTATTTGCATAATCCAGATAAGCTCAATACTCAGTTTGAAGATTTAGGTCATTGTTTCCATTATCCTGCCATCTAATTATGTTCACTAACCACTAAAGGCCATCTCTTTTGACTATTTCTGTTGGGGTTCTATTTTGGGTTAACCTTGGCAGGCAGTTGAGCCCCTCACAGCTGCTCACTCCCTTCCCTCTCCAGAAGGATGGGGAAGGGAATCAGAAGGGTGACAGTGAGAAAACTTACCAGTTGAGACAAAGACAGATCAATAGGCAAAAATAAAACTGCAAACAGAAGAAAAAACAGAACTATGAAATCATTCACTGCTTTCTAATTTTTGATACTT
Organism: Cettia cetti; assembly: GCA_013401135.1. NCBI lineage: Eukaryota > Metazoa > Chordata > Aves > Passeriformes > Sylviidae > Cettia > Cettia cetti. The sequence goes on from VZUI01032448.1 coordinate 7,728, forward strand.
TTTTTGGTTTGGTTTGGTGGGAGGATGTTTGTGGTTTTTGGTTTATTTTTTTTTTTTTAAGGTATGATTTGTTGAATTTTTAGGTTCCATGACATGAAAGCAAGTACTCTTAAAACCTGTCTGCAACCCATTTCATACACATTTGTATCACATCATAAAATTCACTAAGATTAATTTAATAATTTTTGGACTTAGTTGACTTTTTAGGTATAAACCTCACATAATTGTAAATATTCTTTGTAGGATACCTTGATTTCAATACACTAGGAAATGGAACATATAAAAGACCCTGTTTACTACTTCTCCTAAATATTTTTTACCTTTCCATTTTCAAATTGTGCTCATGATTAAGCTAAGTGTTAAGATTAACACTAACTTCCTTTGAGCACTCTCAGTTTGCCACGATCATGTGAAAGGATCCTTTCCGTGATTATCAGATTTATTTTCCGTTAATATCCAGTGGTTTCTTCCTATTAAAAGCTGATGCACAGAGAACATTTGGGAAGCTATTATAATTTGGTAAGGTGTAAAACTGTTACAGTCCCTCATTAGCCTGCTAATCACTCTACTTTGTCAAGCAGAAACCTGGTTTCTGTACTAGCAGAAACTAAGTTTAACAGATACACAGTGTTTTCTGTAGAATCTCCCTAATGGAATGAGTTTAACTTTCAATCACTCTAAAACCAGGTTTTACTGTTTCTAAAATTCCTTATCAGTATTTTTTTTTTAAATTTCCTGAGTCACTCAGGATAATACTCTACTATAAGTAAATAATTTATAATTCAAAAGTAACATCTTTCAGTTTGACTTTAAAAGATACATAAAAAGTATAAGACATTTGTTTGCCAAAGAGAGCTTTATCTATATATAAGTGCAAGAAACCCCTGCAAATTGTGTACCCTTGGGAAGAACATCCCATTCCAGGCTACAGAGCAATTTATAAAAAACTGGAAACACTGTTAGCAGATTCTGTCGTACATAGTGTCAGACGATGACTCCTTTCATAATTTTTAAACCATTCCCCTGTCTTACCAATCATATATTCAGAAATAAACTCACATTTACCCAAGAAACTGAAATGGAACTAAACAGTGCCAGACGAATTCAAACACCCTTCCCAGTTACTACAAGTAAGACTCCCTAAAACCAAAGGATGAAAACCTATAGGTCCTATACTTGTTCAACCCAATCTGTGGTGTACTTCATTTGGTGGAACTAATGTCCTTGTGAATCCAACAAGGGTGAAATTAAATGAGTGGTGTGTGCTAAAATGAGCTCACTCAGGCAATTTGTAAAGGATGGAAATAGCCACTTAACAGGAGGACAGTATTTTTCATTCTGTTTCTGACTGCTCATTCCTGATCCCCTAAGGAGTCCTACAGACTGCCTTCAAAAGATGAACCCATAGACCAATATTCTTAGCTCTACTTGCAGCTAAAAAGAATTGACTCAATAGAGACATTGGTTTAATGACCTATACAGTTTTCCAGCGAACCTGTCCCTCTAATACTGATGCTAAAACTGCTTTTCTGCCTCTGCTTCCTTTGAGCTAATGTCTTCTTACATTTCTGTTTTTGATCAAGACATTTATTTGATTAACATAATTTAATTTCACTTGGAACTGTTACCTTTTTTTTTTTTCACTTTTGAGATCTGATGAGCACTGAGACACTTTTGAGTCCAAAAGCTTGTCTCTCTGTTTTCCTCCATGTTTGTTGTTCCAATAGAAGATATTTACTCTTCCCAAAGCTACTTTAGACTAATTTCTTGATAACAAAATGGGAAAGTAACAGCCGAAAATAACAGAAGGTTCCCCTTATCACAGGGCTCAGACCTTTTCTTTCTGCTAAAGGAAAGAAAAGAGAAAGGTTTATGCTTGAGCCAGGTTATTTTGCTGTGATTTCTTGCTTACTTGACCTCATCAGAATGCCTAGTGGCAAGCCCTGTCAGCTGAGGCAGTAAGTTAAACAGCTGAAACCTTCACTGTCTGGCAGTGTTCTATCCTCAGTAGGGGCTTCTGGTTTTACAGACCTGGAGGGTAAGTTCCAGCACTTGAAAAAAAGTTCAATAGCATCTCTGGAGGCAACAAGTTAATGACCAAAGATTTTAATGGTCTACAACAATTGATGAGTGTAAATTTAAGCTCTGTGGGACTTATCTGAGAGCAACTGATGAAAAGATACTATGTGAAAGTAGCTGTTCCAGAGATAATGTCCATTAGGCATTGCACTATGTTTGAACTTGAAGAGTAAAGCAAGGCTGTAAAATCACAGACACTGTTCCTCAGGATGCAGCCAAGAATAGGAAATATTTATGGACTGCTTAGGTAGCTTTAGATCAGATGATGCTGAAGTGCATTTTTGCACTCCAAATGGCTGCTGGAGGTGAGTTTGTCCCACTGGAAATTTCAGACCAGCAATATTAATAATTTTTGTGTGTTCCAGCTGCAGTGTCCTTTCTGATAAGGTACTGAAAGATGTTGATGAATCCATGAGTTTTAATGCTGTGTTTAGTTTGCTTCTCACAGAAGCCAGTCCTGTAATCTTTCCCTGCTACCAAAGCTTGGCCATGCAAACCCAATACAAATGCCTACAGATGCAAGCTGAAATCCACTTTACTGCATTACTGTCAATAGGAAACAAAAGAGAGTGTAAAATCTGCTAGTATGTCTCTCTAGCTAAAACTATTGTTAAAGGGTTAACCCAGATTGTGGTAGCTTGTCTAGCTCAGCAGGTCCAACTTCCTCTACTTACTCCCTTTGCAAATGATGTTTAGTTGCATACCTAAATGTTCTGCTTTGAAGGATAGAGTGTAAAATAAGGCTGTCCTTTCAATAGCATTTCTAGTTCTCATTGGTTTGCCTGTGCCAGCTCTTTACATGGCAATACTGTTTATCAGAGAAACCTATTATTGCAATATTTGAGATGCTATTGTTGGAAGAAGCTTTTTCATCCCTTTCTCTGAAAGACAAAAGCTTTAATGGACTGAATGTGTTACTGTTGCTGTGCTTATCGGAATAATTTTTTGTTAAAGACACCAATATGAAGTATACAAAGCAGAGAGGGGGGAAAAATAAAGGGAGAAAATTATTTCTGTCTTCCTGGTGTTGAATGATACTTGCAGTTTTCCTCCTGCAGATTTATAATCTTACATTCTGTTCTTTGCCACGCTGGCAAGATCAAACCTGAAATGAGGCTGTTAAAGATGTTGTTTCCAGCTGCCTGTCTGGCCACAATCTCACAGCAATGCTAGAAAATACACAGTTAAGGATATCTAAACCAGATAATTGTTGCAAAGGGAGAAATATCAAGGAGGAATTGTAAAAGAAAGAACTTAGTTTCACTGCACTTAGTTGTCCTTTTTTTTTTTTTTTTTTAAGTTCATCTCTAGGAATTCGAACACTGACCTAATGCTGTCATAATGGATTTCAAGAGACAGCATTCATAGTTGCCATTATAATAAAGCTTCTTTAGGGCCAGTTATCCTCTGCTATAAATTAATGTCTCTAGCAAAGTATTTTAAGAGAATTATCCCATTTTATTTGATTTTCCCTAGAGTTTCTTTGTTAGTTTCATTTCAAACAGCACTTGAAGCATTACTAGGGGGGTTTGGCAATCTCTGTGCCCATTTATCTCATTTTAAAATGTGATTGAAACATAGCTGTTGGAAAACATGAGGAAACATTGGTTTTGGTCTAGTCCAGCATCTCTGCCTGTAATTGCCACTGTCTTTCATAAGTAATTTCCATGGAAATTTAAACTGACCAGCTTTGCATATTTATAAATAAAATTTGTTGAGCATGAGTGATCCCAATTAACTTCCATCCGTTCTTATTTTTTTCCCCAGGTGAAGCTATTTGCAAATTCAAATTCCTTCCCTGGTAACATGGTAGCATCCATAGTGCAGAAATGAATGAGGGCAGTGTTCTGGAACAGCTGCGCAGCATAGCCTCTGGAAAGGGAAATCCCACCACAATGAGCTGCTGGAATTCTCTGAAGGTGCCTCTAAGTACAGGAAGAAATGACATTTTTTAAAATTTTTTTTGAAAAATATGAAGAATGGATAAAGTGAATACAGATCTGTTATTTGTAATCAATATTTGTTATCAATAATTAATCTATTGTGAATCAGGGACACTTTTTGAAACAATAGGAGATCAATTTCAGCTAAACAAACGGAATGTCATGTTAAATAAAAAAACACCATTAGAATCAGGCTTGCTTATTTTTGTTATGTCCTAAATGGTAAATAGTCCTTTTTTTTGTTGTTGTTGGTTTTTTTTTCTCTCTCCTCCCTGTATAAAGAATTTGCAAGTCTAGGCAAGTCTACTTGGCAGCAAGTGTTCAGTCATGCTTGAAATGATAGTTCTAATCACAATTCATGAGGTATCATGCATTCAGGTATGAGTTATCCAACAAGAAAATATTCTGAAAAGAAGCAAAAATAAATTAAATGGGGCCTGGTATTCTAAAGGTTGAAGAAATGAATACACTTGGGGTCATTTCCCTTCTATTCACAGCAGAGTTATTAGAGGACACACACATGGAGCTTTGGGATAGAGCCCAAGGGGGCAGAGGAGTTGAAACAGTTGAAGCAGGGACCTTTGATGCCATGTAGCAGATTTTTCTATATTCTGTCTGTTCATGCCAATCCTAATTCCTCCTTCTGGCCCTGGATACTTTATTAAGTATTAATAAGTAAGAAGCTAGTGGTAGCCCAGATTGCACTTCTTGTATACTGTATTTCTTTCACTTTCTGTTGTGTGTTTTGTAAGATTAGCAACCATTTGAAGTGAGGAGATTGTTTAGTGTTCAGTAGGATGTGCTTTCACTTCTGCCTGGCCTATGAGTAAGAAGTACAGTGGGTTATCAAAAATGAATATTTGGCTCCTCCAGTCATTCCTAAAAATTGCACCATTTGAAAGGCAACAGCAGTGTGATCACTGAACATCAGATATGTAATGCAGATTAATAAGTTTACTAAATATACAAATATACAAGCTCTTGAGAAAGATATTATCAGCTTCCCTCTCTGACATATTTAACTTCATGTGTTGTGCTGGAGCTACTTCTGTTTCCCTTTATTAATACTATAGCAACATGCAGATGGATAGCTTGAAAATCACATACACAGAGGGATGGAAAAACCTTTTAGAGCTTGCAGAATATTCCTTCTGTCCCTCATTCTGTACTGATAACAGGAGAAATTATGTTTTAGTTCTAGTCTCACAGAATATGCCTTGTGCTATCTGCTTGGTCTATTGCTTTTCCTGCTGGAGCTCCTTCAGGTCTTTTAAATAGTGTTCTTACAAGCAGAGAGAACAAACTTTAGGAGCTTCTTGAGGAGCACAGTATTTTAAACTTGATAAAAAATCTGGCTTTTTAGTTCCTGTTGGTACAATGCTGTTGGAAAAAAGTTGTTCCTTCTAAATTTTAATATGCTTAATAATTAGTAACTTAAATAATATACCTCACTGACAGCCAAAAGATTTGCTGTCATTAAATGAAATGAAAATTCTTCAAGTTTTTTCCTGCTTCCAAAAAGTGGATGATGTGCTTAATTTAATTTTTTCATGGTACATGGCATTTCCCTTTTTCTTCTTTTCTTTAACAAAATCTCAGTACGAGCATTTAAAAAATATTTAAGAGACTCACATATACAAACGCACATATTTTTGTAAATAACAACAAAGCAAGATACTTCAATACAAAGCTGTGTTTTGGTTGAAGAATGAAATCCTTTTGTAATGATAAGACTTTGATTTCCAGAAAAAATCAAAGTAATTTAAAAATAGCACATATGTACTTACTTGTTTTAAAATGATACCTTCTAAACAACATGAAATAATTCAGGGAGATATTTCCCTAATATCTATGAAACCTGTGGACTGGAAAATATTTTTCCTGACTATATAAAGATTTGAATATGTGCAAACAATAACCTAATTTCACCAAAAAAAAAAAAAAAATTAGAATGGTCAGGGACATGCACAGTTACTGAGCTGTTAATTACAGAATATTTCAAAAGCAAAGTCCCATTAGTTTCCCTCTTCATTTTTCTAAATTGCTTCACCCAAAACCAGACAAACTTTTTCCTGGTACAATTACACTAAATTCCATACTAAAACCAGAAAGAATTAATTTGATTGTGTATTAATAGACTAACCTGCAAAATTTCTTCTGAAAGAAAAAAAAATCAGACTCATTCTATATTAGAAGTACAATACATTTTTTCTAAATCTTCAAACGAAAACATATCTCTTGGGCATACATAAATATTTTTAATGGTTTTCTTCTTCCATCTTTATGTGTAACTGTTATCACTGAGACCTTTTCAGAGGGAAAACCTTTCCAACACATCATAACATCAAAATACTTTTCAAAATGTTGCATTTAACTAACAGCTTTGGGGTACACTATAAAGAGCAGTTTAGTAGCTACTTTGCTGTATGAATATAAGGGCAAGTATCAGTCATCTGAGTAAGCTCTGTTAGACTGCAGACTTTTCTCTGAAGAAGAACTTTAGAAAATTCCATATTTGAAGTCAGAGTATCTGTAGATACTTTGGAATGACAAAGAAATCTGGTCTAATATGACTCAGTTAAAAATAAAAATAATAGAGGTGGCATATTTCACTGGAGTATTTTTCCTGGGACAAGAAAATCCCCCAAATATAAGGTTTAATGAGTAAAAATATTTATTTGCTGTAGAATTGAAATTCTCTTAGAAGAATCATCAGAAGTGTCTTCTGAGGCTTATGGGTAAAACATACTTTGTCAAGAGACTGAGAACCTATTCTATGTCAGCCTACCTAGCTTTCATTGAACTACAAAGAGGAGAAAGCTGTCTCAAAACTAGACAAGTGCCTGTCTGAAACTTAATCTCCATCAAAATACGCTAACAGGCACCCTGAAAATAAGATTCTAGCAGGTTCGTGGGAGGAGAAATGAGAAAACATCCTCTATTATCTCTCGATTTTCTTTTAGTCAAGAGGGTTAAATTTATCCTACCTAGCTGAAAGCAATAAATGAGGACCTGACTGCCAAAAGTTCATTGGAATCACTGAAGAAATATAGTAATTTTAAAGAGACTAATTTACATCTAAAGTCAACTCAATTTTAGAGTGTTTTTGGGGATTTATCTTCCACTTTTAGATTAGCTGCAGAGGGTCTCAAAGTTTATCTGGATTTAAAAGCAATATGAGACTGTTTTCTCCCAGCATATTAAGACATGCCTTCAATGGGACATTCCTTGCCCTTCAAGTTCCCCTTCAGAAGCCCAGTAGCAAAATGGAGGTAGACTCCTGGCTTTGTGGGAGAAGAAAGGTGATACGGCCCTGCTGATAGCACTCTGTTCAGGGGAGTTTCTCTATGTTCCAGAGTGCAAACTTGGGTACATCCTGTGCTGCCCTTAGCTGAAATATTCAGTAGTGGTTGTGGTTTGGCCTTTTGATTATCCACCAGAACTATGCAGAACACAGGACTAGAACATGCAAATTCAACAGATTTTAAGTTTCACTGGAGAAAGTTGTAGTTCTGAAGTATTGCACAGTTGGTTCAATAAATATCAACTTTAAAAACAGTACTTGGAAAAAATCTGCCCCTTTGTACTTAAGATGCAAGGAGCATTGGTTCCTTTGCCTAACTGGAGTTGACTGGTGACACTGGAGATAGACAATTTGCAGTATCTATCCTGGTTGCTGCTAGTCCAGACCTGGGACCAGGTCACACCTTGGTCCCATGTTTTATCTGCTGATTCCTTTGTCTTGCATACCCTAAAGCATGTCAAGTGTGATGACATGCCATTGCTCATACTTAAGTAATACAATTGTGCCCAAGTGTCTGGTCTGCTGAATATGCTGACTATAACTTTGATTTTAATTGAATCATAAACACCCACCTTACCTGTAGATAACAATATTTCTTGTTGAATACTGAATCCAATTTGTTGTACTGAATAAAAGATAAATAATTTTGTGTAAGCTAATTAAGAGCACCATAAGTGTGTTGGTGAACAGTCTGTTGACAGACAGTTTGGGCAAACTGAATTTTCCATACACCTGGCCTGCCTGAATAGAAGCAAAGACTTCACCTTTTCTGATTAGAAGTGGACACTTGGAAAGAAAGGGTGGGATTGACAACACAGCAAGATTTTTAAAAGATCCAGAACATTACATATGCATTTATAGTCTAAAAAACTTTATATTATCAAAAATCAACATAAATTAGATTTTTTATTTCTTACTTCTGATTTTTAATAATTAATATTGCAACAGGTTTTCTCAATAGAATAGCTGGACTGTGATGTTGAGATCTATATTTGAGACGTCTTCATTCAGCTGGCTTTATTTAAAAGACTTCATGGACAACATTTTTTCAATTTTAATGATCAAAAAACTACTGTATTTTAGTGATTTTTTAAAGACATCAATTCTGCAGCCTTTCTATCCTTTCTCAGTATACTTGAAGAAATTTTAAGGGACTACTCAATTTCATACAAGAGGAGAAAAAACCCAGACAATAAAGTCCAAACCTTCACTATATCTAGTCTAATTTTTTTTTAGTAATAGAAATGATGTGTGAAATAGAATACAGACTGTCTTGAAAAGGGGAAATTATGAACTATGACTATGCAAGCAGAAAGAGCAACCAGCTTCTAATGAATTTTCAGGAAAATATCTGAAATATCAGTCTGTTTTCTTTGCAAATTCAGGATTGGACTTTGAATAGATTTGTAGATTCCTAGAACCTGTGGGGAGAAGTAAAACTTAATGGCCTCATAAAAGTTCACATTGTAACTATTCAAAACTTTTCTGTTGTTAGTTATCCTTACTCTTTTAAAATAGTTTTTATAGAAGAAGCCCCCTAAAAATGAACAGGTATCCAGAGATAATGGGATCTGCCTTCATGGAAGAGTTCACAAACCAGGGTCACTGATGCTTATGAAAGTTTACTGGAACAGTGCTATTAACTAAATCAATATGGACTCTGCATTAATACAATGTGCACCTCTACAGCAATTGTTTGTCTCTGAGAGTATTGATTTTTGACCCCTCATTTTTTCTGTGTTTCTCTATGATAGGAATATTCATGGCTCTTTGTTGCTTTGTAGTTAGAAAAACACAAATACAGGGAAAGATATGTGGTTTGGTGGCTATAAGACACACACTATCACCTTATTCCACTCAGTCATGAGTCCTGCCGGTTATAAACAGAAATCTCAGTCTCTCTGAAAATCATTGCTGGGAATACTTCAGCAATTTTACAAATCAAATATGTTTCATTAGAAGATGAAACAGTAGTTTACATTCCAAGCATTTATATAGTTGGTAAACTGTCATCCCAGGGTTGTTGTAAACATCCAATACTGAAGATAAAGGGCAAGTAATGTGCTTTCTGTGTAGTTACAGATACCGTGAGCTCTCCTCCATTTACCATTTGCTTTTCTCAATGCATTGAGGTAATTCAAACCAGGCTTTCTGTGTGTGCATATTTGTGCAAGAGAGAGAGAAGGGATGAATGGACCATAAGAGTGGTGTCAAAGAATTGTCAAGGTTTTCACAGGAAGAAAAGGAAAAAAAAGCCCAGGTTGTATAGCGGTATAATCTTTGTGTAGTCTCCATACCCTAACAAGCCTTAAATATCCAAAGCTAGATGTAAAAGGGAAAACCAAAAAACTCAGGGTTTTTTTTAAGCTATACTCATTTGTGTCAGTATGTGTTTCTAATAAATGCTAGCTGTGTGGGAATGGTTAGGGGGTGAATGAATTATGAGCTCTCTATTAGAAGGGGACACAGCACAGCACGCATCTTCTGGCAAAACCAAGTTCAGCTGTGCTGGGTGTAACTGTCAAGAGCTGTCAAAGAGCAAGGTGTAAGGTGCATGTTGGGCCACTCTTGCAGCTTCCTTGAGCTCTGTGTGATATACAATTTTTGACAAGCCTGTTTAAAAAGGTCAGGCTTTGGACATGTTCTCTTAGAGAAAGCAGAGGAAGAACAACAAAGGCCCACTTGGAAAAAGCGAAGAAAGATGGCAAAGCCTGTTACTTGAGGGATGCATTCCAGATGGACATATAGAGCCAAAAGTGCAGTTTGCTCTGAGGCTTGCTTTGGCTAGTGCAAATATTCAGTGCAGATATAAGCAAAGTCATAAGAAAAATCAGACAGTCAATGATATGAATATTAGTATTTTTCTTGTTGGCTTTACCATTTCCTTTTTTTTAGGTTTTGGGAGTTTCTTGGCTGTTTACTTCTGAACTGATCAAAGATAAATTTGGCCACATCCTCTCTTATTGGAACAATGTGGTTGATATGACCTGTGTGACAAACTTAGACTCTCTTTAATGAAAGACGATAGGAAGGATGGCCTTAATGTACAACAACAGAAAGTGATGACATCGCTTTTATTTTCAAGGCTGCCGCTGAATATTGAGGACTTTATGAACCTGCTTGCCTTATATATATCCCTGCCCAGTAAATATTGAAAGCGTATTGGAACCTTATAATTTTATTTCTTCTAATCTTGAGGGCTTCTGCTCTGCTTTTGTTTTCTCTTAAATGAATTCAATTAGTTTTGTGTGTTCTTTTTATCATGGCTGATAAAATGTTTTTATACTGAAGAAAAAAGTCAATCTGGGATTTCTGTGTATGGAAGAAATATTCTGGGTTTTCATTAAACACTCCTCATAAGAGTTTTGTTGTCACTGCTGACATACTGAGAAATTTTTTGGAAACTCCAATCTTCTAAAGTTTTACCTTAGTAACATGATATGGGTTAATAAAAAAAGTTCAGTTTTTAAAATTTTAGGGAAAGTTGGAAGCATAATGAAAAGCATAGTGGACACACCATCAGTTTATTATCCTACAGTAAAACCTTCATGCCTTTTCTCTGTAAGTTCTCATGGGCAGCTCTGGCTCCTTCTTCCTCCTCCTCCACAACCACCTGACTCTTTTCTATCCCTCACAGCATGGCCAGCACACTCCAACTAACTCTCCACCCCCTAGCCCACTCTTTTATAACACCCTTCCTTATTGGACATAGCTGTGACTTATTAAGGGCAAGGCTGTTTCCTCTCTTTGGTAATTAGTACAGCTGCAACTCATCAAGGGTGAACACCATCTCTATTCTCTTTACAATCCACTCTTCCACAGAAAAAGGCATGTTTATTTCCAGATAAGTTCAGGTGAACTTTCCCTTTGACTGAAGCTGGGAGACAGCAGTTGGATAAATAAATCACCATTCCCTGTACGGGTGTGAATGTGTGACCAAGGGTTGATTGGCATCCTTACATTACAGTTCAGTCACTCTGAACACATGGTCTAAACACCTTTAAAACCTTTCTCAGAGGTAAATAACTTTAATGCGCTTGTGAAACGAGATCAGTTGTAAGGCTCCCATTAGCCTTATTTAGTGTTATGGTTAAATTCCCACAAGTGACTTAGAAAACTTACTCTGCAAAACTGAATTATTTTGGGTTGTCTAACAACGAGAAGAACTACTCACCAAGGAATTCTGCAAACATAATAATTGGAGCATTAATTTACTTGTCTCCTTGAACCAATAAATTGTTTCCTGTTTGCACGTACTATGATTTGCTATACACTCATTCTTCCACTGCTTCTTTTTCCCTGAATTATTAAGCATTTATCTTCCAACATTCAAATTCCCAATTATAATGTTAAATTGATTTAAAGAACTTTTATGCATCTATTTATTTCTGTTTAAAACTCCCTGTTGAAAAACAAAACAAACATTTTACAATGGTCCCAAAAACATGGCAATGGCAAAAAAAAGTTAGGATTTGTTTCTACAAGGTAGTGAGTTTCCACACATGCTTCCTGCATACCTCCTTAGCTGATTTTTTTGCTTATACTTTCCGAATGTTTTGCTGAAAAGAAAAAAAATGGTTTTGGAAGACAGGAAAATACTTATCACCTTACTACTTCATGCCCATAACTCAAAAATTTTCCAAGGATACCCAGACACTTCTCTTTTTGTTCACAATTCAGCAGAAACAGAAATCCTGTGTTGAAAGACCGTTCTGATATAAAAGAATTTCTCTACTTTAAGTTCCAAAAACACAAGGAAATTCAACTTTTTATTCATGTAAAATCTTTTGCTTTACAATTTATCCTAACTTTCATTATTTGAAAAGTTTGTATTAATCTGCTTATTTTAAGAGTTTGCATTAATCTGTTTATTCATATTTAATTTGAAATTCTTTTCTTCTTTGTTAACTGTTTGAATAACAAATTCTAGGAGTAAATTTGCTACATATTTCTGAATTAATATGAAGCAAAGTATGTTATTATCTATTTTGTCAGAGTTAAACCAACCCATGAATATAGTTAGCAGCTTAAAAACTGTTGATTTTTAAAGAACTATAATTCCATTAATCTCTCAACATTTGCCTCACTTTGATTTTTCAAGCAAAAGCGAACTTCAAAATTGGTTTTGAGGCTTGTAGCAAAATATTTTACTGCTTTTATGTTGATATAATTTTTCTAGGGCATGTATTCCTGTCCAGAGAAGCAAATAACAATTGCTGGTTCAATGACACCTGAAACTTACAGTCTTAGCTCAGATCTATTTATTGAAAAATAAACCCCTTCTATTGCAGTTGTGCTTGGTGGCCTAGTTTCATCACAAAAGGTTAAAAAAATGGCTTTAGCAGACTTAAAATGAAAATATATTCCTTAGAAAAAGTGAAAGACTCTGGATACCAACAGCATGATATTGTTTAGAAATTAGAGGATTTTACTTACATAGAATAAGAATAATTGCATTTTTTATTGATTTTTCTTAATCAGGTCAGCATGCTGTTTCAGTCACTAGTGAATGGCACTCCAACTAAAAATATATATAATGGAATAAATGGAATATGTAATTCCATATGTAATGGAATAATAATGGAATAAATATGATTTTGACAATAGTACTGTCGCTGATAAACCCAGTGTTTCTTAGATATAAAACTTTTCCCAAATGCTAATAGAATTCTATATAGCTTATCTTCTTATTATATCCTGTCAGAAGAGGAATTTCAGTGACAAACAATTGGAAAAATGTTTCACAGATGAAAACAGAAAGGAGCATGTTAGTGTATCGAGTCCAGAGAGAAAACCAGTATATAATTGTCGAGAGTTTAACTTCATAAAATTATAGTTGATTATAAACTTTACTGTAAAAGGGTTTAATTTCTATCTTCTTTAAGCAGATTTGTGTACACTTTAAACATACAATTTTTTACATTGATTTTTTACTTTATTACTAAGCTTGTGATTCTTTCGGACAGCAAAGAAAACTACTTTAAAATAAAAAAAATTGAGTCACTGACACCTTGGAGTATTTAAAAGACAAAAACAAATGTAGCAGTGAACATCTAATGGGTAATTTGAATGTATAAAGAAAGGATTATGTCATTCATCTGCAGAGTTATAGCTTTGAGGTAAAAATAAAAAATACATAATCTTTATTTGGTTTAATAGTTTGTATGAGCTTTGGAAAAATCAGGACAGGTTTCTTGGAAAAATTTGAAACAAACATCAAAATCACTGCATCCTTTTTTACAATAACAACGTATGTTTTGTGCTTGATGCAAAAGTTGAATAAAGAAAAGCAGAAACTCTGCAAGTTTCTTCAGCCCCTGCAAGCTGCAACTTCAATTAGAAAAGCCTGGCTGATGGGCAAGAAAATACTACTTTAAACAATCTTTTTGTTTAAGTTTTCTTAAGTTTCTTAAACTGCTGAAGAGTAACCCATTTCTCATCATACCATCTAATGCAATATGGTCAGTCAAAGCTGTGATATAACCCCTGGAGGCTTTTTTGTAGTTCTGGACTTGATACACTAACTTGATATTTCCTCCTGACAAGACAGCATCTCCAGTGATTTGGAACATTTCCCAAGTTTCAAATTTTAAGCCAGATGGACATAGACCTTTTCAAATATGCAAACCAAAGCCATGTTGTGGCTTGAGCACTGTCCTGTTCTATGTACTTACTGCTGGTATGTCCCTGATGCAAAGCTAAACAGTGCTGACCAGTACTAGATGGAGTTGTCTCTAGGAGCCTGGTAAAGGTGTCCCAAGGGCTAGGATTTTTCATGTGTACAGAGATCTTTTTTGAGAAAGTCAGAAAATTTAACTGTACAAATACCTGCTGATCACTTATGCCATTTTTCCTCACTGTCTGCAAATCATATGTCTAACTTTATTTACTGGTACAGAGGCAGCTAGAAAAACAGACAGAAATCAGGTGAGCTACAGTTCAGAAATATTACCATTTTTGTGAAATGTTTTCCCTGAAAGAAAAATATTGCAAGAACCCAGCTTCTGAAACAGTATTAAACTTGCATGTGGTATTATCAAAAAAACCCCAAGAAAGTGTGATGAAAAGGGCTTGAAGAGGTTATCTACTTTAGGCAAGATCAGCTATATCATACCTTACAGTTGTCTATTTAACTGGCTGAAATCTTTTTAATGAGTCTACAAGCTCTCCGGGCACGACATTCTAGTATTACACCATCTTAACTCTTGCAAAGTTTTTCCCAGCATTTAAAGTGCATATCTCTACCTGCAGGCTTAGATTCATTACCTGTCTGTCTATCTGTGTGTCTGTCTATCATAAATACATCTTCCTTCAGTCATTCCTTCTCTAAATTAAACAGCACTCCTTTAGTCATTTCTAATACGCAAAATTTTCAAGATAATTCTTGTTGCTATATGCTGGTGTCTTTCCATCTGTTGTACATCTTTCCTTAAATACAGTGCTAAGTTGCCCAGTTTTCTAGCTCAGGATTGACATGTATTGAAGATGACCACCAAGTCTCATAGATGATGTTGCAACCATACAATATCATCTGGTATTTGTTCAGATTGTCACTCACTGTAACCCTAACTAATTCATGTTAGAATCTAGACGGTTGTTCCCTGTCCCTGTGTATTTATCTGATGCTGGGTTCAGCACACCAAGTATTAGCCATTTATTTTCTTTTCTCTCTTCTTGAATGCAAAGGTGCTAGTTACTCTTTCCATGTAGTTTTGTGTAAAGGCAGTAGTGTCCAGATGCCACCATGGCATACTCAGAAGGAAAATATCTCTTTCTTTGAAATTTTAAAAGAAAATGACTTAAACATAATACTGTCTTTTCCAAGTGTGTTACTTCCTAATGGTACCATTTCTGTGAATTGTTTATTAAAGTATTGTGCCTCTCATTTCTGTGCAGTCACAGTTTTTGGAATGATTTATGAATACAAAATACATGTGCAAGTTGCTTATTCTTACTGCAATGAATAAAATAAATATTTTTAACATTTTTACTATTTATATATTATTGACTTATGAATTTTTCTAAATGTATGGAATATTACTTTCCTCATGTGTGGAGTGTTTGGTGCTCCTAGCACTTACTGGCAAGGGTGAAGTGTTGGATTATTTGCTGTTTCTTTCTCCCTGAATGTAACATAAGATATATAAGGATTAATGGATCTTTTAATTATATGTATCTGTACCTAGTTCACCTGCGTCTCAGTGCACCAGTAAGCAGTACAATATTGTAATTATGGAATTCAAAAATAATTATATGCTTTGGCCTAAATATAATGTATATTTAGATGTGAAGACTGGGAATTGTTGCAGTCTGTTGTTTCAAACGTTTATAATCACTACAGTAAGCAATTACCTTACACAATTTCAGAATTCCTACTGCTGTGAATGAGAAATGAACTCCACTTGACATTTGAGGACATGCTGCATAGGCTAAATGCAGCATCTTACTGTTAAGAAGGTCATGACAAGTCATTATATGTTGGTCTAATGATCTATGTCACTTTTATAATTGGTACTTGAAAAGTTTAATCATAATGGTGCACAGAGATTCACAAAAAAAAAAAAAAAAAAAAACCAAAACAAAAAACCCTTTGAAAAATGACTTGGGTCTAGAAATAATATGTATATAATCCACCCATCTACCTTGGTTTATGCTGTCATCTCTTGACCCGAAATAGGAAATGGTAGAAAGCCACACTTTATTTAATTAAAATCCTAGTAATTTCACTTTATATACTTATGAGAATTTTTCTTAAATTAGTATCAGTACTTATACTAGGTCAATACCCAGAGACTCCTCTTAAGATCTGACCTTGTTTATGTTAAGTATGTAGCAATGAATTTAAATCAATGGTCTGTACTTTTCCAGAATCTTGGTAAAATGCTTAATTCTTATCATTTCAAGGGCCATTGATAATTACATTTACATAAATAACTGCTGAAAGTAGTTTACTTTTAATAGTGCTTATACTGAATGCTGAGTGTCAAATAATAAATGACTGTACACTAAATGACATTAAAAAATTATTTTTAATATATTTCTGAATCATTCATCTAATGGGGAAAACTCATGTAGAGGGCTGCTGAATATCCTCCCTTTACATTCTAGTAAAAATATGAACTTACATATGCAATTGCTAGCTGAAGTATGTATGTATGTAATTCCAAAGGAAGTGTTTGATATTTCCATCTTGAAAACATATTGTTTCCATGTGATTAGATTCTGTTTACAGAGTGGCTTTCAGAAAAAAAGACAGATGCAGTTCACTTTGCGGAACTTTTTGCAATTTAATCTACTGTCAGTTGACACAAAGTCTTAATCACTGATTTGTGTATTGAGAGAAAAGATAAGAAACAACACAAAAAGTCCACAAAGATAGCAAATAAGTATGGAACATCTTTCCTTCCCTCCCTCAGGCTCACCCTAAGCCACAAGCTCCTTTTGCAGTGGCACCTTTCTGCAGAGGTGCCATGGGGTCTCTGCCTGCAGGGTTTTGGGACATGATGGGGAGTCTGTGTTGATATCAACCCTAGGTGGAACCAACGGTGCCCAGCAAGTCAGGTTATGGACACCCCCAGACCAAACCCTGCTGTTCATGCCTGGTTTAGTATCTGCTTTCTTTTGATCTGTATAAAATATTAAAAAGTTTCACATGGTGCTCTGTGAAGTTTTGTGTGGTTTAAATTGCACATCTTTTCATTGCTATGGGCATTCCTTGACATTATATACATTTTTTTTTATGGAATGAAGCACCCTAGAGGTTGTTTCCTGTTTAGGAGGAGAGGAAAGTATTAATGTATTGGTGTGCTTTTTCCCATGCTAATTTATGGTAAGCTTGGAGAACCTCAAGCATTCCTACAATGTGTCATGGTCCAGGCTTGACTCTAAACAGATTTATAAAGTGCAGATAGGCAGAAATTTTGGCTTAGCGTGAAGTAGGACTTACTCAAGCTAATCTTTGGCATAGACCTTCCACAGTGGTATACAGCTTCTCCTTGGTGGAAAAAGTATGGTTTGGGTTAGAAGGGACTCAGATAATCTAGAAGAAGGGGAATTCTATATATTACCATTTTCCTAAGCAAAATCAATTACAGGTTTATGAGAAGATCCCTCCCTTCATTTTCACTGCATCAGGCAATCTGGACATGCTGCATGGGAGGACAAATACTCAGCATGATCTGACCTCAGACTCTTTGGCATCCTGTTCTCAGGGAATGACTGCTTCTTACCTTAATCATCAACAGTGCATTCCCTTCTTCTGTTTCTTGACCCTAATTTTTTTACCACCTGTGCAGAAGAAACAGGAATACATAATTTCCCAAATCAGCGTGGAGGGTTGTAGAATGGAAAGATGTTATTGTGGTGTCAAAACCATGTGCAAAGAAGCAAGAAACCTTTAAATTATAAGTGTTATCTCTTCATATTGGTTAGAGTCCAGTGAAGTAAATCTTGCCTCTCTTATGCTGCTGACACATTGTATTTATTTATTTCAGGTACTTTTTATTATAAACAGCTGCTTTGCCTGAAGAAAGCCAAAAACATAAGCACAGAACCTGCTGAAGAAATTAAATAAACACGCTATAACAATCTGAACTTGTGAGTCAAGCTCTTTTACTTACTTTTGATTTCCAACAGCAACTTGTCAGCCTTTAAAATTGAATTTCAGTTTGCAAAGCTACTTCTCTTAATGGATTGCTCATCCTGACAAGCACTGCACTCAAAATATTTTATCCAATATTAAACCATAATGATCTTAAACTGCATGTGAGGTATCTTTTTATCATACATAAAAACCTTTTCAGAAGTTTTTGTTGCCTGTAGCTGAATGGTCTTCTGTTATATGTTTCCTGACAAGACACAGAAAAACATAGTGGGTCAATTTTCTGGGTGGTGGGGCTGAATTCTGCATTAAATGGACAAAGTTATTTATTTATTCACAGTTGCAAACCCACTCTAGTTCATCACAAGCCTTTCTGAAAGGACATTTAACAGCACAGAAACAGCTGAACATCTAAATGAGAACTTGAAATGTCTATAAAATATCCTCCATGGGTACTTTGCTATGCAATTTCCATGCTACTGTGAGGGTGATGACAGCTTTTGCTAACAGGGACAGGCAACTGTGGGAACATGTGTGAAGGCTTTCTTCACCTACATATAGGTTTCTGCAAAGATGTTCAGAAACAGTGCATGTTAAACTCAGCTGAAGCAGACATCCTAGTTGCTAGGATTAGCGCAGTCTGGTGTTTTGCAGTGCAGCTTGTACTTGCTTTGATCATATATATTTGTCAGAGCTGCCAGGTATACCACTTTATAACAAAGTCTTGCAATGCCCAGCAGAAGTTCAAAATCAAACCATTGATGGGTCCTTCTTTCATCTGTTTTAAGTCACCTGAAATTGTATAATCTTGATCCAAGATAACCAGACAGCTTTTCTTTATAATTGAAGAAAATAGGTGCCTTTAAAAAATAATTTATCTTATCAGGTTTTAATTGTATCTTTGAGAGATGTGAACAGTTCTCTGTTGGTATCTATTTCTTCTTATTTACTGTAAATAGACTTTCTACATGGTAGTGAGAGACCTGAAAAACTTGCTGTGGACCCCCTACATTAACTGAAATTTTGTTAATCTCAGTTGATGATAAGAGAATTGAAATTATTTCAGTTTGACAACTGCTCTTCTGCAAAAGGATCTATGTAGAATAGGACAGATATGGAATTAATCGATCTCAAAGTGAAATGAAAATGTAAGAATTTTGGCACTTTTTCCTGAAGGATGGCTAGGAATGTGGTCTTGAGAACTTTCTCAGTAAAACACATCAGGCATCAGGGCTAAGGCTGGAAGAAGTATGTAAGTATGACACGTTATGGGACGACCACTTGGGATGTCAGGTAACAGTGTTACCCAAAAAACATCTAGTTTTGTGCACCCCTCATTTTGAAGTATATGAGCTGAAAGTGATTTTGTAGGCAAGTTAAGGAAAGAATGGCTTCACATACTTAGCTCTGTTTTGGAGAATGAAAAGCCCAATTTTATCAAAACTCATGTAGCTGTCATTGGTTATAATTATTAAAGTGTTTGGTAAATTGTTGTGGTTTTTTTTTTTTTTTTTGGTTTTTTTTTTTTTG
>VZUI01032449.1:0-10018 GCA_013401135.1 Cettia cetti
TGATGGCAGACTTTCTCAGGACCGCGGCCAGTGGAGAAAACCAAGAATCCTTCCCGCAGCAGCAGCAGCAGCAGCAGGCAGGCAGGCCGGAGCCAGGAGGCAGAGGGCAACTGCCCCCCACCCCTTCCTTTCCTGCCTTGGACAAGCACCCATAAGCACCCAGCAATTAGTTCCCTTGGCAACCCAATGGGGAAAAATTCCACAAACAAAAAAAAACCCGAAAAAACAAATTCAACCCCCAACACCCAGCAAAAAATCTGGAGGATTAAATAAGTTAATTTTTCAGTTTATTTCAAGGTAAGTACTTGCTTTTGTTTCTTTTTAGAGGGGTAGGTCATATAATTTCTCCAAGAAGCAGAGTCTATTGATTAATTTCATACTACTGAAGTAAGAATCACTCTTCCATTACATGTACAAATATAAAAGTTTAAAAGGCGTTTAGGGAATAAGTGGGGAAGATCACTATAGAAGATGATTTATATGATCTCTTTAATATACACAAACCTGGCAGAGGAGACAGATTTCTGTTACAGAAGGTTAGATCTCAGACAGTAAGCAACACCTAATTGTGTGGCCTTAATTCAGCAGCTACACAATTCCTGTCACAGGCTTGTTTTAATGAATGCTAAAAATGAGTGATTTAATCCAGCTAGGTTGGGTGTTTCAGTACATAAGGAAGAAAATCAGACAATTCTATCCCACATTCCTACTCACCAAGCAGATCAGCTGAGTACAGACAGCACATTTAGCCATTAAACCTGTAGGGCATTTATTTATAGAAATATTTTTTTATTATAGGAATGGTAATGGGAAAGTCGTCTCCTTCCAAGTCAATTCCAATGGTGTATACATTATTAAAATTAATTATTAGGTATTAACACCTGAATAACATAGGTTATAAATAAGGTATGCAGACTGGATATTAAATTTCATATTTTGAGTGCAATGTCTCTTGTTACTAAAGAATCTGAAGCACACCACAACTTCAATGTATTTTTTATTAGTACAATAAGCTTATCTGACTGTATGATACAGTGCTGTTATGCTTAAGATATAGTAAGTGTAAGGGAAATACTCAATAATACAATTAATAGTGAAGGCAACATTTTTTGAGCACTGAAAGAGTCAGTAAATACAGCTGAGAGTGAATCAAAGGGAGCTGCAGCAAAACTGACATCTTAAAAGCATATTTTTGAAGTGCTAAGTATTGCTACAAATTATTACTGGAGAAAATAAAACAGTTTGCTGGGATCTAGTTCTTCTCTTCAATGGGATGATGATGAAGGACGAAAGTTTAGGGTGCCTCTTCACCCTTTTAGAAGCACTCTTCAAGAAGTAAAATAACCATGTGTCCTAAAAGGTAAGCAGGTAAAACATAAATAACATGAGCAATGTACTGCTATCTAAAATGCCTTCTCCACCTGTTCTCTCTTTCAGACAGAAAAATGTGGCAACACTTTTCAGAAAAAAGCACCCAGTAGATAGGCCTGAATGTTCTTGTTCTACCTAAAAGCACTTAGAAACTCTAGCATAGGATCTTATGACCAGCCCAATTTTCAAACTTCTGTTAAAATCCCCTGCTATATGGCATTAAAAAACTATATATACACATCCCCAAAATTTAGGTCTTAATTAACCATAATCTCAAATATAATCAATCACTGTTTGTGCAGAACTCAAAGCATAAATTGTAATTTAAATATCAAGGTTGTGTGTGCTGCATTCTTGTTTTGTTTTGGATAAAACAACTATTGAAAGATTTTTCCAGCATTCCCTAGTATTCACTGCTTCAGCAATTATTAACAGCAAAAATAACACTTCTTTCAAAATCTTCATAATCACTGATCAGATCCCAATTTTACTGAAGGCCTCATTCAGCAAAATGAAAAAAAAAAAACAAAAACCAGGTGTAAGCACAAAATGAAAAAAACAGGTGTAAGCCATGAGTTTTGGCCACACATTTGCAGTATATCATCACACATCTTGATTTCAAGGACAATGGCAAAGTCAGATCACAGAAGATTCAGATAGTTATTGGAATACCAGAGGCAAGGTGGCTCTGGCTGATTTACCAGGGTCACAACTCAGATTCATGAAAAGGCTCCTCCCTGGTGTTTCTTCCTGTCTATTGTCACCTCAAAAAGATGTTTAAAAATAGTCTGATGGATCCAGGGTATAGATGAGTTTAGGTTACAAAAAGGGTCTATAAGGCTCTTTATGTTACTAATTTCTTAAATTGTTCTAGTTCAGAGCCCAACCCCCCTGTCATCAGGCATTTCTTGAATTCTGCCAGAGCCAAGCTCAAGGAGAAACCACCTGTGCTGATCAAGCATTCAGAAACACACCAGATATCAGGCCAGATATCATTTTAATTTGCCAGAACTCCAGATGAGTATCTTTCATTCCAGCATGTTGGAAAACTCAAATCAAGAACAGAAGAAAAAATTTGCAAATTAGAGATTTGTGTGGCTACTGATTTTAAGCATAGATAATGGACAGTGAAGAGAAAGACAAATACAATGACATTCCCAAAAGCCTAAATCTTTTCTTGGAATATTGACTCTGCTATGCTATGAATAAAAAACTTTTTTTTGGTAGTTCTGTGGTTCAGACAAAGGCCTTGGAATAAGATTATTCAAGTATTTGTAAGCCAAGTACTGGGCTTCCAGGGTATTTTGGGATCACTGGTCAGCTTCATGTCTAACTCAGTGTTCAGAAGGGCAGGACAGCTTCTTATCTGCATTCAGCAAGAAGTTTTCAAGTTTATTATCCAAATTCACTGCTCAGGTTACAGCCATGGAAAATAGTCCCAATGCAAATAACAGACAGTAAGGTACATCTTCACCACATCTGACAGCTTGATTTCAGGTTGATGGTCTTTTCACTTTTTTACTCTTTTATGAAAAAAATACATATAGGTCTGAATTAATTTACTGTGCATTTGTGGTAGAGAAAACCTTTTATTATCCCCTTTAATTACAAAGAAAAACAGCAGGATCATGAGGGAAGAGAAGAGCTGGGGAATTTCTATAGAGCAAGAAATTCACAAATGTTCATGTTTCCCTCCTGTAGGAATATGATGCTGGTGGCATTTGTAATTATACATCTATCAGCAGCAGCACAAAACATTTAATTATATTTCTGACACATTTATTTCCATGCCCTCTGCTTCCCTCAAGTGCTAGATATAATCACCCTGCTGGACTCCCACCTGCTATAAATCACTTGCTCAACATGGTTTATCATTTCATTTAAACAAGCTAGAAAATCCCCAGTAAAGCTGAAAGGACCAATTAACCCTTTCAGTAGCTTTTTTAGGTTCCTCTGCATACACCTGGATGATGCTAAACCATCAGTCATCCTGCTGGGACTGCTGAGGTACACAGAGTTGTGTCATGTTGCAGTCCAGGTGACCCATCTTGAAGATCAGGGTACACCCTGTTTCAGGGTCGACACTTTATTGCAATCTGGTAATAAAGCTAGGTCACCGGCTCAACCAAGATAACCACCGCTGGGCATCTGCCACAGCTACTGGTGAAGTAAAAGGAGGGGCTACAACTGTAGTTGCCCAAAAAGCAATTTATTAAGGCAGTTAACAAAAAACAGAACCCGTACACAGTAGCCCCAGGGGATAAAGCCTTGGGGAGGGCAACCAACAGATGCCAAATATTACAGGGAACAGAACATTATATAACCTTGGTAACGTAACAAAGAACCTATGAACAACAACATAACCATGTACAGAAAAGCAACTGACCAATTATTAACACAACCTTATTTGTAACAGCCTAATCTGCATAACAATTCCCAGGATCCCTCTCTTCTTGCCATAACCTAAACCTAAGTTTCTTGTCTATACTCCCATTTCCCACAGTCTCAGGTTGATGCCTCCCAGGCAATCAATTGAGGCCATGCCATTGTGCATTCCAATCAGCCAAACTACCACTGCGTCAGTGCTCACACTCGCTCAGATTTATGCTGGAGACAATAAAGATGCTCAGCTATACACATCACATTTCTTTCATATTTCTTTCAGGTTTTAAGGACTTGGTGCCCACACAGTACCAAAATTTTTCCATCCTTGTTTCTTTGAGTTCAAATAGGGGAGATCACCCCCTCAAAGCTTCTACTGAAGATAAAGTCTTCACTTTTTTATAACTAAAACATAAATGTGTATCAGTTACTTAGAGGAGAATGTAATGGGAAAGTAGCCAGTAGGGTTTTTTTTGAGGAGTTAAAACTCTAGGAAAAACAACACTACTTTCACATGATGTTTAGATGAGCAGTGACCTGGAAGAGGCAGAAGGTGGCTGCTGTTTTGGTATCTGTTAAAACACTGTTACAGCACTGTTATGCTGTAAACAATAAGCATAAATATTTTTCTTACTGCAGTCAAAACTAAATGTTATTTGTTAACAATTCTGAATTTTGAAAGAGTCAATAGTAACCATAACTGGTTCAGCATGGCAAAGGTTTAAGAGTCTCTTATTAAAAACATGCCCTCAAATTAACGTGCCCAATGCACAGGTCATCGCCCTGGTCAGAGCATCCTGGCATTTGACCATATTCATAGAGAGAGAAGAAATGAGTCACTGAACAAGTGTTCTCAGAAATTGAAATTTCATGTGCACCATCACTTTGCAACACACTACTCTTACAGAAATTGTACTGGCCAGAGGGATCAAATTTAGGGCAACCTAAGCAGAAAATAGATGTATTCGGTATTCAAAAGAAGCAATTTTTTGAGATATTCAGTGTATCATACTATGCAATATTACTTAATTGACTACCAGAGAGAGGAAATCTTCATATAAAGAAACAACTACCTGAGAAGAAGTGATTGTACCTCACAAGTGTGATTGTACCCAGAATCACAGAACAGAATGAAACTGGTGTGTCCTAGGATCCACATAAAGCTCCTTTCAGCAGTACAAAAGCAGTCTGAGAGAGGTTCTAGAACCCCTGGGATACCCTAAATGAGCTGAGAACACCAAGAAGGGCATCACAACTTCCTGCAGAACTCCTCACACCAAGGTGGGTTATGAGCTGCACCTCCATCTGCTGCAGCAGTGACACATTGGACTCTCCACATGAAAGCATATGGCTGCTCTCAAACTAAATAACTAGCTATGCCGATATACAACATTTTTTCATTTTTAAACATGCAGCTTTTTCCATTTCTAGAAAATAAATCTTGCAAACTAGTAAGTGTTATGGGATATTTGATGGCCATCTGGCATCAAAACCCCTGATTGTCAAAGTATTGTCTGTAATTGTCACCTAAGAACATATGCTTATACCTTTCTAGCTCATCCTAAACAGCCAGAAGTTACGTGTAGCGCATGAAGAAAAATAAAAAAAAGAGATATAAGCAGCAAAAAGCCCCACAACCACAGCATGAATTTGATAGCACTGTAGCAGAGTATTCAAATGAACTATTTCCCTGCTTCCATTGTAACAGGTCCCAAAAAAACACATCTGCATTTATACTTGATAAATTATCAACAGCACTTGTAAATCAGTGTGCTTACTGTTGTTTATTAGCAAAACCAGGAACAACAAGACAATAAACTCATATAAATCTACACACTTTAATAAGGCAATTAATTTATAAAGTAGATTATACAACAAGGGAAGTTAAAATATATTGATGCATGGGGAAGTCTAAGTGTTTAGGTATAATTCAAAGTCTAGTTTTCTGTTGTATGCATTAAGAATTTTCAGTGTTGTTTCACAAATAACACACAGATTAGATTTCAAGTCAGTATATGGAAGCATTGCTTTGGTAGTGCAAGAAACTTCAGTTTTCTTACCACAGCAAAAAAATTTGAGGAAGGAGGAACTCATGTCCAGTGTCAATTATCAAGGAATCTATTTAGAGCTGTTTACAAAGCACTCTTTTTTTTTTTTTTTCTCACTTAAATGTTTTTCATTCTACTCCTTTATCAAGCATCACTGTAGTCCCAGGACAGACCTGGCCCTTTCCAGTTCCTCTGGCCAAGACAATGATTTTGGAAGTCAAATACCTTAAACTGTGTAAGCCAATTTGAAATTGGAAGACCCCTTTAACTTTAATTACAGCCTTTTTCCTGTTTCACCCTCCCTAAATTGTTCAGCCTTGCTTCAATCCCTTGTACTTGAAGAAGCATGTGTGAAGAAGCAGGTGTGACATATGAGTTAGATCTGGAAACCGAACTGAAATATGTCTATCAAAAACACATATTTAATCTGGCTCCCCAAGGAAATGCCTCTACTTGCAAAAAGGATGGAGCAAAAGAAGCCCAGAAGACCAGCACTCACTGAACTAATGAAGCTACAGCTTTACAAATTTGACAGCAACAGCACATGCACTTGTTTTTCCAATTGTGATGGAATTAAATTTACTGGACTCCTCCTAAGCATTTAGTTCTTCCTCAAGTATTCAGACAAATAACAGCGAAGTCTGCAATGAGATAAACAGACAAAAGGTTGAGCTATATGACCTAAATAAACTATGAGATGCTTAAGAGCTGTAAGGACTCCCCAATGATAGAAACTTTTAGATCAACAAATGCTAGGAAAAAGAAGAAAAAAGATCTTTTAAATCCTAATCTATTATGTCCTTCAGGGTGCCATTACATTTCTTTCACTAGATACTAAAGGTGCTTATAGGGCCTTTTTGGGGGCATTTTAGTGCTTCTTGGCATCCTGAAACAAATGGAAGTGATGGCATATTTAAAATATTACATGGTTCTTCCCTAACCCCAAAGACCACTGGCAAGCTAACTACCTATAAAACATACTGAGGGGAGGGTGTATGGTTAAAATAGATTAAAAAATAGATTGAAAGAGAGAGAATTCTTGGAAGACATCAAAACTTCTGAAAAAAAACTTGCCATTTTTTGTTCACCTTTGGCACATACCTAGAAAGAGAAGGCAGTAGATAAGTGCATGCTGAAAATGTTTAGGTTACAGAGGAGTGAACCCACTTTACCACTACACTTGAGGATATTTTAAAAAACAAATAACTAAGCACATAACTGGCTGCACACAGCTGAAAAATCAAATAGCATGAGGAGCTACAGCAGGATAGGGAAAATGTTCTGGTTATAGGTACAGAGACATTTACAAAATTATTAAACTCTGGTTGCCTTCCTACCCCACCATTCTTTTAGAAGCATGATCTTGCCAAAAAAGTCAAATGCTAGGATGGCTCTTTCTTCCTCCATGAGTCAGAATCACAGCAGGAAGAGCAGTGCCCACTTTGAAAGCCCTTGTGGTTTTTAAGAGCCAGATGAGGACTTTAAGGAAGCAATTGCAGTTTTCAGTGTGGACTATGAATTTGGGTTAAGAACTGAATATTATGTTATTTCCTCCATTTTTATTCTGTGGCTTCATGTATTTTATGTAATTATTTTTAAAACCCACATAGCGGGAGCTTTATGAAACTCCCTGCACAAAAGATATACCAGGTACATATACTTGGTTATGACCATGCTTATCACCTCTAGACTTCATATAAAGACAGAGCAGTCTTATCACTTTATTCCCTGTAGATCCCTTATCCTACTGCATAGAACCTCTACATAAATTCTGTATAATCTACCAGTGGCACAACTGAAGAGAGGAGAGGAAAGGGGAAAGTTAGAGTTGATATCTTAAATAAAATGCAGTAAGGAAAACAAGTAGTGTTAGAGAGAGAAACAGTGTTGGTGTGGGCAGCAGAGGCTCCAAACAACAGTCTGGAAACACACTGGTTCTGGCTGTACTTGTGACCTGAGAGAGAGTCACACTCCAAGAAAGGCTTGAAAACAGGGCTCTGAATTGCCCTAAGACCAGTTAATTAAAAAACAACAAAAAACCACAGAACACCCAACCAAGGGGAAAAAAAAAAAAAACCCCAACAAAAACAACATCACACACCAAAACAAAATGCCCAAAAATTCCCAAAACACCCAGCTTCAGTTCTGTGAGACCACCTCTACAACCTCCTCCCCAAACACTTTGTCTTGTAAACACAGGCCCTACATTGACCTCACATTATTTCTCCTTATTTGTCTCTTTCTCTGTCCAAATCCACAGTCCCCATCTTCATATGATCCACACAGTCAGGATGTTTCCATTTCCTCAGCCTCCCAATGCCCTATCCTTATTTCACAATCTTCCTTGTAAAAACAGATCCCAGGCCTGTTCCTGAGTGTTGCAGAACACTGTCTTGGGTCTGACTGAGGTAAAGGTCACAGCCCTTACAGTGCTGTGCTTTGCATTGGTAGCTTGATGGGTGTAGGTAACAGGCCAGTGTTTTAGCCACTGCCAAGCAGTGCTGCTCCTCTACATTCCTTTCCCCACCAAAGGAAATGGGAGTGGGCAAGATCCTGGGCGGGGACACAACCAGGCCAGCTGACCCAAATTAGCCAAAACAATAGTCCATACCATATGATGTCAGCTTAGATATTTGAGCTAAGGGAGAGAAGAGAGAGGGGAGGCATTTGTGAGTTTTCAAAGTTTGCCTTCCAGAGGAACCATTACGCATGCTGAAGCCCTGCTTCCCAGAAGTGTCCAAACATTGCCGCTAATGGGAAGTAGACTGACTTATTTTCCTATTTAGCTCTTGCGTGTGCAGATCTCCACTTACTTCTTTTTTTTTTACTGTTATAACGGCCTTATCTCACCCTGCTGGTTGTTGTCTATCTTACTCTCTCCCCTGTCCCAATGGGAAAGGGAGACAGGAGTGACTGAATGGGCACCTGGCACCCAGCCAGCGTCAACCTGCTACAAACACACAACTCCCTGCTCTCTCACAACCTTCCTGTGCACAGTGCAGATCAACTGGAACAGTAGTCAAGACTTGATAAATTTCATTTGTTACATTGTTCATATGTTACATTTTGATGTTGCAGAAAAAATTTGTTTACAATTCCCTTTAAAAAATCCATGTGATTGTTGCAAATGATCAAGCATTATTTTAAGATTCTTCATTCTTTTACCTTTTATGTGAAATTAGAATCAGATTTAAGCACTCTATAAAAGAACCCATCCTCCATGGGAAATTACCAAATCAGGGACACAAATGGTAATGTGGAGGATAAATAAATTACCCTCTTACCATATAAATTGGATTAGATAATCAAAATTTTTTTATGCACAGACAGAGATGTATCTTTGAATTATAAAAGACTGAGATTCTTTAAAGTCCACAGAAGAACAGGAGATAATGGAAATGTACATCATTAGTTGCTTTGTGTAAGTCTCCATGACATCTCCATGTTGATTTTCTCCTCAGCACTGAAGCAGTGTCTTAGTTTACCAAGGCAGCCTCTAGCTTGACATCTGGTCTCATCTAAATCCACCCGTCATCTGTCATATGCATTACTTTTGCCTCAGTTACTACATTTATTTTGCAATTACTCCATTCTCAATGATAAATCAGAAATGGAGGCATTGATCCTGAATTGAAACAGGAAGTTCCCCAATAATTGTAAGAAGCCAGCCGAGTAACATAATCACACCAATGTGGCTACATACGTTCTCCTTTATTCTGAGCAAAATGGCAGCTTTTATACAGTTTAACATTGTTTACAGTGCAAAGCATCCCCTCATTGGCATGCAGCATACAAGAATGTAAAAAAACATTGTTTACTTTCTGTAGTGGAATTTCTCAGGGAGCAGGGGCATAATCTGCTCCTGAGTGAGGGTGGTCAACCCAGCCTGAGTTAGTGGGCCAGGTAGTAGGCCTGAGGCCTTTTAGGTAGGCCCAGGGACAGGCCTGAGTGCAGGCCTGGACCTGTGGCGCAGTTAGAAATTATGTTAAGGAATGCCAAAGAGATAGTAAGTTAATTAACAGGTGTTTGGGATTGCTGCTGGGTTGAGCACTTTAGCCACCTTAAGTGGAGAAGGTAAATAATGTGTAGTTACATTCCTGAGTGCTGAACGCCAATGAGGGAATGCTTTGTATTGTAAACTATGTAAAACTGTATAAAAACAGCCATCTTACGACTAATAAAGGAGAACGCATGATAACCATATTGGTGACGACTGC
>VZUI01032458.1:0-11945 GCA_013401135.1 Cettia cetti
GTGACCCCCCCCTCCCCGTGTCCATCCATTGCAGAGCATCTGTCGGTGCTGGAGCTGCTTCAAGACAAATGGGTTTGTTTTGATGAAATCCGGAGCAGGGCGCTGCCCTGGCCCCCCCAGCCCTGCCCTGGACCCCCCCAGCCCTGCCCTGGACCCCCCCAGCCCTGCCCTGGACCCCCCCAGCCCTGCCAACTCAGGCAGGGGGGCTGAGAGGGGGCACGGGGGGCTCAAAGCCGGGGGGCACGGGCATGGCCTGGGGTGTGGGGTGGGCGTGAGGGTGCAGGAGCCTCCTGCACAGGGATATCCTGGGAGATGCCCTGAGCCCAGACCCCTCTGTGGTGGGGGTCCAGGGCTCTGCCCCCCACCCAGGGCTCTGGGAGGGGCCGGGGTGTGCCCAGCCCTGGGCCCACCGGGTGCCAGGGAGGGGTGACGGAGCCGTTCCTGCCCCTCGGCTCTTGGGGCCTGTTGGGGAGAAACTTTCCCTGTCTCTTTTGGGGGGCAGGAGGCAGCTGGGGGGGTGGGGGGGTCCCAGTGGCTTCCCCCCAGCTCCAGTGGGCGCCTTGGACTGGAGCTCCCAGTGCTGCATCCCACAGGGCTGTGGTGGGAGCGCTGGGAGAAGGGGCAGGGGGGGCTGCACCCCCCAGGGCAGCAGTGACAGCCTGGTCCCTGTGCAGGAGCGAGGGACCCCCAGCGTGTGGGACCCCCAGGGTGTCACCCCCCGTGCCTGCTGGGTGACACTGGTGTGTTGGCATCAACCCCTACTGGGATGGACAAACTCTGGCGGCCTGGTGGGTGTCTGTGCCCACTGTGGGGGTGCAGACCAACCCCCCCTGGCCCCCCACCCTTCGTGGCTGCTGCTTCCCGTGCTGGCAGTGCTGGAACAGGCAGGGGGTCGAGCCCACCCCTGATTGCAAGTGACACCCCCACCCCCCCTCCCCAGCCTTTCCCAGGCTCCTGCGTTGTTTTTATGCATCCCATTATTTTCTGTTCATCTTGGGGGTCCCCCCGGGGTGGGGCTGGCCTGGCTCCCCGCTGCTGAGGGTCCCCCAGGTGCACCCAGGACCTTCAGCTGGGCGCAGCTGGCCTTGGATGGAGGAAGGACCATCCCATCTTCAGCCCCTGGGCTTCCTGGGAGAAAAATGCCACCCTTGGCCCCTGGGTGCCCAATGTCCTGGCGATGGGGTGACCCCCACCCAGCACTGAGCAAGATTCAGCAGCAGGGGAGGGGATGGGTGATGGTGGCCCTGGATGGGGCAGGATCAGGCTGGCACAGGCAGGAACACCGCGATGAAGCCACCGTGGGATGGCTGAGTGCCACAGCAGGACCGGGACGGGGACAATGGTGTCTTTGCTGACCCTGCTCCACCCCTGCTGCCTTTGGCAGAATGTGCTCCCCCCTCCCCACACCCCCCCCTGCGTCCGTGCCTCGGTTTCCCTCCCTTCTGGCACAGGCAGGTGAGACAGCGGCTGTCTGTGAATCACCTGAGTGCTGCTGGCAGGTTTTCCCGTCTTGGATTAACCCTTTGCAGGAAAATCCTGCCTCGCTCTGCCGCTGGCCATGCCAGCCGGAGCCCTGGTGGCCCGGGGTGCCAAACTCATCCACTTTGTCCCTTCCTTCGCCTCGCTGTCACCCAGGAGCTGTCTCCTGGGCTGCTGCCTGACAGATGGCTTTGCTCTTAGCAGATCCTGCCAGCCCTTTCCGTGCAAGGACACCCCAAATCCCCCCTCCCCAGCTCCCCTTTTTAGGGGGAATTTACCCGGTTCGTGGCTCGGAGCTGTGCATCACATTTAGAGCCAGAGGAGAGGATTTGGGGTCTGGGTGGTGCTGCTGCCCCGCAGCCCCATCTGCCCGGGGGTTCCCGGGGGTGCTGAGCTCCGGGGCCTGGCTGCAGCTGCCCGGGGCCGGCCCGGTGCCCGCGGGGCCGGGATCGGCTCCGTGCATCCCCCGGTGCCGTTCCTGCGGCTCCCTGAGCCGCCCGCCGTTGCGGCGGGTGCTGTGTGCTCAGCATGGCTGAGCTAATCTATCGCCAAACAAACACACACTGTTATTCCGAAAGAAGGTTTCCAAGCGACTCATTTCCCTTTTTTTAATAACTCTTCCCTCTGGTGCCCTTTGCACCCTAAGCTGGGAGATTCAATAAGGCTGGAGCCTGGAGCGTGGCTGGCGCAGCCTCACCGAGGAGGGGGAGCAGTGGCTGGGGACGGGGGGGCACCCCTGGGTGCCCCCCGGCCAGACCCACCCACCCTCGCGCTTCCCGGTGCCGTTCTGGCTCCAAGCCGGGTCCGCTTTTATTGCTTTTTCCCCTCACTCCTGTTTTTAATTGCCAGTTTTCCACTGGGGACCGGCAGAAGTGGCCGAGCCGGGATGGGGGGACGAGGCGAGCGCCCCCCGCTGCCACAGCACCCCCCAGCTGAGCCCCCACCGCTAATCACACCCTTGCCAATTAACACTCCCGGATTAATGACTTTGCCCGCTCTTTCTGCATCCGCAGCTCCTCCTCTCAGCTCCCCGCAGCCGGTGGCCCAAGCGTTGGGTGACGCCGCGCTGAGACCCCGCAGCTGGAGCCCCCCACCCCTGCCCTGGCCGGGCTCCAGCCCCGCCGCCGTGCCTGGCTCAGCCTTCGCGCTCTGGCGCTGGAGGTAAATGGCCCAGGAAAGATGAAGCTTCCTCTCCCGCCGCTTGGATTGCTGCTGAAGGAATAATCACGTCCCCGTGCCCACCCCCCCTCCTTTCAGCCCCCCCCCCCCCCCCCCCCCCCCCCCCCCCCCCCCCCCCCCCGCTTTTTTTCCCTGTTGCAAAAGGAAAGTCATTGTGGAGGAACAGAGCAGGGACGCGAATCAATCCCAAATCAATTCCCGCCTCACCCCGCTGTGCACGGATCCCGTGTGACCCCCGTGACCGTCCCAGCTGCCGGGCTGATCTCACGGTGGGGGGGACCCTCTCGTTGTCCCCTCGGGCGCAGGGCAGCGGAGCCGCCGCCCGCAGCAGGCAGAGCGATCAGTGCTTCACCGGGCGCCTGCCAGAGGCCGGAGCCTGGGCTGGTGATGGGTGAAAAGTGGGGCTGAATCCAGCCCTGGGGGGCACGAGAAGGGTCCCAGGGGTCCCTGGGCTGCAGGGACACGCTGTCCCCTGCTCCTGGTGGCACCCAGTTTCCGGCAGCCGTGGGTATGGTCCTTGTGACCCCAGAGGAGCTTCGGTCCCAGTGATGCCCTTGAGGGTCTCCAGGGCTCCTGGGGGTCTCTTGGATGGTTTCAAAGTTGGTTTCAAACCCACTGGTGGTGGGTGCAGGGGACAGCCGTGTCCTTGCTGCTGTCCCCCACTCCCTGGGGGGAACAGAACCCAGCTGGCGCCAGGAATGTCGGGGGGAGATGTGCAACGTGGGGGCCACAGGGGTGGGGTCTCACTGAGGGGACAGGGGGGTATTTCCCCCCTCTCTGGTGACCTTCGTGCTGGCCCCGTCTCATCCGGGTGGGTGGGGGGGTTGGCAATGCGATTTATGATCCCGCCTGATACGATCTTATAAAATTTCCCGGGCACACTCGAAATTACATTTCCATAGCTCAGGAGCAGCGATCTCTGGGAGCTCCAATACCTGCCACTTTTATGGCTACATTTATTGCAATAATAAAGTGAAATGGTGAGGCGAGGGCTGGGGGGGCAGCAGCCGGGCAGAAGGTGGGGGTTGCATTGCTGAGGGGGGCCTGGGGTCCCCCTGTTTTTGGGGGACTTGGGGGAAGCTGCTGCCTCTCTGTCCTCACATGATGAAGAGCTGGGAGAGAGGCAGAGGGAACCCCAGAGGCTTTTCTGCTGGGGGGGAAACTGAGGCAAGGCCGTGGTGGGGGAGCATCCTGGGGGGCATCCCTGTCACTGGGGGTGTGGGAGTGACCTGGCACTCATCCCTGCCAGCTGCACTTCCTTGTCCCCACACACCATCCCCGTGAGCCGCCCGTGTCCCCACGTCCTGCACAGTGTGACTGGGGGTGGGCAGGAGGAGCCCCCACCCCAGTGACTCCCACAAGGAGCTGGGTCCCTCTGGACTCAACCAAGGGGCTTCCAGGCCTCTGGTCAGCCCAGGGAGCTGCTGGGTGACAGATGCCCAACTGCCACATGTCCCTGTCCCCCGCCACCCCCATGCCCCCTCTCTGCTGGCTGTGCCCACCCGCCCGCACCCCCTCTCCCCCTCCTGCTCCGTTTATCTCCTGTTTTCCCATTCATTCCCTTTTCTCCTCCAGCCCAATGAGTCACACAAGCCCCGAATCCTTTGCCTGCTGCCGTCTCCTCCCTTCTATTATATTTTTTTCCTTTGCTCTTAACAGCACTTTCCTTTTTCACCCGTGGGGGGAGAGGCTCAGGATGTACATTTTTCCCGGCTCCCCCCCAGCCACCTCCCAGCTCCTGCCTCACCGTGAAACCCTTAAAAGTAATAAATAAATAAAACAACGGCTGAGGAAAGAAAAAGCAGGAAACGAGTGACAGGGAAAAGGAACCAAAACGAAAGAAAGAAGGAGGAGGGAGAAAAAAAGTCCTACTCGGGCTATGAAATATTTATTAGCCAGCGCGTGCCGAGCGCGTTAATAAAGCTGCAGCATTTGCATATTTTTTTCTGTCAGCGAGGAGCGAGGTGTCTGTTTGGGGGGGGTGAAGGCACAGCTGATCCAAAATCCAAAGCCAATCCCCCTGGCCCCGTGCAGGTCACGGTTCTGCTCGAGGTGACAGCACATCAGTGTCACTGGGAGCAGGACCCGGCAGGACCACGGGTATGTGGCTGCAAGGACCCAGTGGTGGGGTTGGTGGGGGATTTGGTGGATTTGGTTGGGTTTGGTGGGTTTGGTTGGATTTGGTTGGGTTTGGTGGGTTTGGTTGGATTTGGTGGGTTTGGTGGATGTAGCTTTGGTGAGCTCATCCAGGCTCTCCTCCAGCTGAGGAGGTGCTGGTGTCAGATTCCGTCCTGATGCTGGGGATGCCCATCCCAGTGTTGGGGTGCCCTTTCCCAGTGCTGAGGTTGCCCATCCTGGTATTGGGGATGCCCATCCCAGTGCTGGGGGTGCCTGACCAATGTTGGGAGTGCCCATCCCAGTGTTGGGGTGACTTTTCCAGTGCTGGAGGTGCCCATCCCAATGTTGGGGTGCCTGGCCAATGTTGGGAGTGCCCATCCCAATGTTGGGGAACCCCTTCCCGGTGCTGGGGCTGCCCATCCTGGTATGGGGGTGCCCATCCCTGTGCTGGGGTGCCCATCACGGTGCAGGGGTGTCACGCTCACCTGCCCACAGCCCTGTCAGGGACTGTGGCAGCAGCAGCAGCGCAGAGGGGGCAGAGGAAGGACCAAGGAAGGCTTGAGGTGGTCTCACTGAGCCCCTCTCCAGGCAGGATCCATCCAGCCATCGCAGGATTGCACACGGCAGGGTGGCCATGCTTGGGTGTGTCCTGACTTGTCCCTGTGTGTCACCTCTCCCCCTGTCCTTCTGCCAGTAGCCTCGACTGGGAGGGTCCAGGTGTCACCTCCTCAGAGCCCACAGTCCCGTGCTGCCAGCCCAGGGGTGCCCAGTGGCACAGCAGTCCTTTGTCCTGGCACCAGGCGCTCCCCGGGGTGGTCACTCCGTGTGGCAGCAGCTGGGCCATCCCCTGCCTGCCTGGTAGGGATGGGGACAGCGTGGTGGGAAGGATGGGGACAGCAGTGGGGACAGGAACAAGCTGGCACTGGGGAGAGGGACAGGGAGAGGACAGGGATAGGGACAGGCTGGTGGTGGGAACAGAGATGGGCTGGCTGCAGGAACGGGGGCAGGCCGACTGTAGGGACAGGGTCAGCCTGGCAGTGGGGATGGGGACAGGCTGGGTGTGGGGATGGGGACAGGCTGGGTGTAGGGATGGGGACAGGCTGGTGGCATTGACAGGGACAGGCTGGCAGTGGGGATGGGGACAGGCTGGTGGCATTGATAGGGACAGGTTGGCAGTGGGGATGGGGCAGGCTGGGTGTAGGGATGGGAACAGGCTGGGTGTGGGGATGGGGACAGGCTGGTGGCATTGACAGGGACAGACTGGGTATAGGGATGGGGACAGGTTGGCAGTGGGGATGGGGACAGGCTGGCAGTGGGGATGGGGACAGGCTGGGTGTAGGGATGGGGACAGGCTGGGTGTAGGGATGGGGGCAGACTGGCACTGTTGATGGGGACAGGCTGGCAGTGGGGATGGGGGCAGGCTGGTGGCATTGACAGGGACAGGCTGGGTGTAGGGATGGGGGCAGGCTGGTGGCATTGACAGGGACAGGCTGGCAGTGGCGATGGGGGCGGGCTCACATGGCAGAGATGGGGACAGGCTGGCGGTGGGGACGGGGGCGGGCGCACGGGGAGCACGGGAACGCCTCACCCGGGACGCGCAGCCACACCGAGCCCCTGGCTCCCTGCACGTGCGTGTCACCGCGAGTGTGTCACCGTGCGTGTGCACACACAGACGTGCTCGCAGGGCCACGCAGGACACGTGGGGGTGTTT
The DNA here is from genome assembly GCA_013401135.1 of Cettia cetti. NCBI lineage: Eukaryota > Metazoa > Chordata > Aves > Passeriformes > Sylviidae > Cettia > Cettia cetti. The sequence goes on from VZUI01032458.1 coordinate 6,488, forward strand.
GTGCACACCCAGCTGCGTGTGCAGCAGCGCTCCAGAGCATTCGTTACCACGGCACACAGGTGGCCCGGGCGCACACCTGCGGCACCCATAGGCGCACACGCTCACCCAGAGACTCGGGAACAGCCACCCCGGAGCTCTCCGTGCTCCCTCGCCCACGCGCGGCTGCTCAGACACGCCTGGGCACGCCGGGTCCCTCCCGCAGCCCCGCGGAGCCCGGCGAGGCACGGCGGCACCGCATTAGCACCCGCGCGGTGCCGGGAGATAAATGGGAGCTGTCAGAGGCACCTTGTTTGCTGCTAACCTTTGGAAATGCCACGGCGCCCCGGGCTGCGCGTGCCGGGGGGAGCGGGCCCGCGGGGATTGTCGCTCACCACCTCCAATTAATCTCCCTGCGCTAACGAAGGCGTCGGGGTGACAGGGGAGAGGCTGGGTTGACCCTGAGCCCGTGGGGAGAGCAGGAGACCCCCGGGCAGCGGAGCAGTGGCCGTGCTGCCGAGGTGTGGGGACAGGATGGGAAAGGGGATAGGGACAGGGGATGGGGACAGGGGATGGGGACAGGGTGGGGACAGGGACAGGAGCAGGCTGGAGGTGGCCACGGGGAGAGGGCCAGGCTGGCTGTAGGAATGGGAACACGCTGGCAGCAGAGATGGGGACAAGGCTGGGACAGAGCCAGGCTGCTGGTGTTGATGAGGCCTCTGTTGGGGGCTGCTGTGGTGCTCTGCTCCCCCTCAGTGCTGACTGAGCCCGCACCCCATCGATCCCAGCCCCGCTCTCGGGGTGCTGGAGCTCATCCCAGCCCACACCGGGGCTGCCAGGCCCCCCGTGCCCCCCCTGCTGCTCTGCTCCCCTCCTCCAAGGTGACCGAGGCTCTCGGGGGAGCAGCTGACGGCGCCTGGCCCCAAACAGCAAATGGGATGTGAGTGGCCATCACTGCCGGGCCTGACAAACCAAATTGATGCCGGCACCGGGAGCCTTCCCGGTCCCTCTGCAGCTGCCTCCAGCCCTTCCCGCATCCTCGCCTGGCTCCGTGTGCTCGCGGGGGGTGGCACTCGGTGCCTGCGGACACACAGCAGCCCCACACGGGAACAGAAAGGCACACGAGGGGCTGGAGAGCAGCTAAACCCTGGAATGATGCTATGAGGATGAGGATGAGGAGGAGCACGGGCAGGTGGATGAGGAGGGGGACACCGGCAAGAGGATGAGGAGGGGAGCAGCAGGGATGTGTGGATCCAGCAGTCAGTGCGTGTGACAGTGAAAAACAACCGTCTCAGGTAACCTGTGCGTGGTAGCAGAGCCAGGCACGGCCCTGGTGAGAGCAGGGTGGCACAGGGCCGGCACTGGGAGCACCCCGTGCACCCACAACGCAAGTCCAGGAGGTTCAGGGGCACGTGTGTGTGGCTGCACCCCGCCGGCACAGCAGGAGCATTAATATTTAACGCGAGGTGTACGGGACCTGCCCTGAATGCCGACAGCGCTGCCAGGGCGCAGGGGGAGTGACCTTGGCTCCCCTCGGCGCTGCCGTGGCTGAAGCTTCCCCGGCCCTGCTCATCCCTGCCCGGAGCCCGCAGGCTCCGAGCCCCCCGCGCTCAGCGGGGGCTGCGGGCAGCGAGGGTCCCCCCGCGCTCCCGGGCTGTGCTGGTGCCGCAATCGATCGCCCTGGCTGCATCGCCTGCTCTGCAATTCCCTTTCATCCCCCGCTCCCCCAGCAGCTCTCGCCGAGGGACTGGAGGGGTTTGGGGGGCTGCCAATCTGGAGTCTCGCCCGCAGGGGCTGGGGCACCTCTATTCCTGCAGGGACGGGGGATGTTTGTTCTGCCCGTGCCCGGCCTGTGCCCCTCAGCCCCGGGCTCTGTCCCTCACCAGCCCGGCCTGGGGATCCGCAGCCCCCAGGGGCTCGGCAGGCACTGCCGGTGTCTGTCCCCGCCGGCTGCCACTGCGTCCCCTCCCCGCTGCCTGCCCGTCCCTGTCCCTTCCCTGCCCCTGCTGCCTTGCCGGCTCCAGCGATTCCCATCACACCATACCCCCCTCACCCCTGCACGGGATCGCGGCGAGGGGGGATTGGAAAGGGAAACTGAGGCAGGGGAGGAGGCACAGGCACCTGCGGCACTGCTGGGGACCGGCCTTGGCTCCCAGCCCTGGCTGAGATGGAAATCCAACACAGAGCTCGGAAACCTCCAGAAATCCTTCCCGGTGGTGGGGGCTCAGCAGGATGCGCTGCTGCGCGTGTTCCCCGTGGGCTGCAGCCCCCGGCCCCTCACCGTGGGTGCAGAAGGATTTGGGGGGCTCCCAGCTGAGGGGAAACCCCTCGGCTTCCCCACAGTGGGGTGTGAGTGATCCCAGGCCTGATGCACGGAGAGCCGGAGCAGAGCTGAGGTGCAGACACCACCCCTCTCCCAAAAATGCAGCTCTCTCAGCTGAGGGGTGCCCCTCTCCCCTCGTTATCTCTCCATCCCGGTCCTGCCCCCCCTCTCTGGCTGGCGAAGGCGCCCGGCTTTGAAGCTGCCTTGAAATATAGATAAGGGCGAAGGCAGCGGCTGCGCTGGGAAAGAGCCGGGGGGAGCGGGGGGCTGGCCGGGCTGGGGGCTGCAGGGATGGGTGCTGAGCTGCAGCTCTGCTCTGCGCTCCCTCGGCCCCCTGTGATGGGCTGAAACACCCCAAACCCCTTTCCTGCCCAGGGTTCCTGTCTCACAGGCAGAGCAGATTTAGGAGCTCGGCCTGGCGCAGCTCAGGGGGATCCCAGGGAGGGATGGGATGCAGCCCCTGGTTCAGCAGAGAATCTGGGGGTCCCTCATGGTGCTGCTCCATCTCTGCAGGGAGACCCTGCACTGAGACCCGCCCTGTCATGGAGGAGTGGGCATGGGGGGCTCACGCCTCTCTGATGGGGCTCACGGCACCCCAATCATTCATTCCCAAGCAGGAAATGGCATCGAGCCATTCTGCAGGGGGAGTGGTGCCAGGACGAGCCCCCAGCAATGACAGGAGCCCTTCCCCGGGCCTGCCTCAACTTCCCATGAGAGCACAGCCCCCCATGCTCCCCCCAGCCCCTCCAGCTGGTGCCTCTGCTCACCACCCCCTCCCCACTCCCCCTCCCTCATTCCCCACGGGATCCAGGTCATCCAGGTCAGAAACTGCTGGAGCAGCCAAGCACCTGCCAGCTCAGGGCGACAGTGATTGACGAGGCCGGGGCTGCTGGAGCAGCATCCCGCGTGCCGGAGCAGCTGGCAGGGCAGGAGGGCACAGCGGGCACCCCGGGAGCAGCAGGATGAGGGATGGGGGCACGGGGGGCAGGTGGGCAGGGAGATGAGGGACGGGGGACACGTCAGAGTTGGGGTCCCAGGCTAGGGCTGGCATCTGGCTCTGCTTGCTGGTGTCCATCCCGGTGACCGGGGGAACCTCGGGAAGGGGCTGGTGTGGTCCCAGCCCAGCTGCTGCAGGCACGAGGATGGGGGAGTAGGGAGAGGATGAGGAGGGTGCAGGCAGGAGGATGAGGAGGAAGGAGCAGGCTGGTGCAGGCAAAGGGATGAGAAAGGCACAGCTGCTGCAGTCTCTGCCCTCTCTCCCCAGACGGTGTGTGCTGGCGGTCACGTCGCCAAAACCTTGGGGTACCTGGAGATGGGCACCTCGGGCCTCCTCAAGGATGTCCCCTATGGCACCCTGAAACCCCCAGCGCTCGACCCCGGGCGGCTGATCCCAGCAGAGCCCCCTCGGGGCGCGGGGACACCGGCGGGCACCGGCCGGAGCCCCTGGGACTGGCAGAAGAACCAGACGGCCGGGGAGGCGCTGAGCCCCCGCGCCCACCGCAAGCCCACCCTCAAATCGAGCCGCACCAAGAAGATTTTCGGTTGGGGCGACTTCTACTTCAACATCAAGACGCTCAAGTTCAGCCTCCTGGTGACGGGCAAGATCGTCGACCACATCAACGGCACCTTCAGCGTCTACTTCCGACACAACTCCTCCAGCTTGGGCAACGTCTCCGTCAGCATCGTGCCCCCCTCCAAGGCGGTGGGGTTTGAGGTGCTGGTGCCCGGCCCCCCAGCGCTGCCCCAGCCTCTGCCCCCTCCCCAGCAGAGCACCCTGCCCGAGGGGCGCCCGGCCAAGGCGCTCAACTGCCACGTGGAGTACGAGAAGACGAACAGGGCGAGGAAGAACAAGCCGTGCCTGTACGACCCGTCCAAGGTGTGCTTCACGGAGCACACGCAGAGCCACGCCGCCTGGCTCTGCGCCAAGCCCTTCAAGGTCATCTGCATCTTCATCTCCTTCCTCAGCATCGACTACAAGCTGGTGCAGAAGGTGTGTCCCGACTACAACTTCCAGCACGACAATCCCTACTTCGGCTGATGGGGCTGGAGCAGGGGATGGGTGGGGGATGGGGGGGTGGCAGTACCCTGTTGTCACTTGGGGTCCTCTGTCACCCCCACACCGGCCCCCTCTTCATCACTGGAGCGTCTCTGTGCTGGGTTGTGGGACAGCCGGTGCTGGGGGTCCCGGACCCCACCCAATGACATCCCATCACTGGGATTCAGTTGGCTTTGGGGGTTGCAGGTTCCCCCCCCAAAATGACATCCCATCCCTGCAGCATCCCTGCACCACAATGGGGTACAGCCAGTTCTGGGGGTCCCACCCACCCACTGAGACCCCATCACTGAGTATCCCATACTGGGGTAGAGCTGGTGCTGGGGGTCCTGGCCCCCCACACACACTGAGACCCATCACTGGGGTACACCTGTTCCTGGGGGTCCCCTCCACCCACTGAGACCCATCACTGAGTACCCCATTCTAGGGTACAGCTGTTCCTGGGGGTCCCAGCCCCCTCACCCACTGACACCCCATCATTGCAGCACTGCCTGTGCTGGGAATCCTGGACCCCCACTCACTGAGACCCCCCCCTCACCCACTGAAAACTCCACCACGCCCCACCCGGGTACAACTGGTGCTGGGGGTCCCGGCCCCCCCACCCACTGAGACCCTCCCCACTGCAGCTGGGGGGGTGCAGGCACGGAGCCCCCCCTCAGCTGGGGGCTGGGGTCACTGGCAGTGTGGGGGTGCACGGGGGGGCACAGTGTGATGTCACCTCCGGGGTGTCACAGGCAGCACGGGGGGCAGGTGAGGGTGCGGGGGGGCTCAGATCTCCCCCCATATTCTGGGGGGTTTTGGTGTCTCTGCAGCCCCCCCAGCCGTGCACACGTGTGTGTGTGACACACATCTACCATGCGTGTGCAAGGGCCCCACCCAGGTATTCTGGAGCCCCCCACTCCACTGGCCACGCTCCGGTGCCCCACGGACCCCCCAACCTCCACGGGGGACCCCCCCAGGTGTGCAGCCCCTCCACCCAAGGCCGTGAGGAAGTGCCAGGTTGGGGGTTAGGGCTGCGATGGGGGGGAGGTTCTCGGGGGGCTGCCCCCTCCTCTCGGGGAGGGGCTTCTTCATTTTTTTTTTTTTTTTTTTTAAAAAATTAAAAT
>VZUI01032460.1:0-11950 GCA_013401135.1 Cettia cetti
CTTTCTTTCTTTCTTTCTTTCTTTCTTTCTTTCTTTCTTTCTTTCTTTCTTTCTTTCTTTCTTTCTTTCTCTCTCTTCCTTTCTTCCTTTCTTTCTTCCTTTCTTTTTCTTTCTTCTTCTTCCTTCTTCCTTCCCTTGCTCTTTTTTTATTATTTTTTTTTTTTTTAAATGAATCCAGCCACCAAATCCGTACAAAATCCACCTAAACCGGCCTCATTTTGGCCAAACCTCTCCTCCTTCACCTTCCTGCCCAGGAAATCCCGAATTTCCAGCGCTGGAGTTTCCTGTCCCTTCCCTGGAATCCACGGTGCGGACTTCAATCGCTAATTAAGCGATAATGAGCCAGGTCATTAAGGTGGATGAACCCAATCGGAAATTGGGGGAACAGGAACGTTGACCTTGGGGTGACCTTGCCCGGAGAAGCGGTGACCTCACGGTCCTGTGGGTTCCTCCAAGCAGAGACAAATCCACTTATTTTTAAATAAAATTGATCAATTCAAGATTCTCGAGGTGCTCACACGGGGCTCTTACGCAAAGCAGATCTTAGCATCCCTCATTAATGACTGATCATTAGCGCTAATCACTGCCGGAGGGCGCCTGGGAGTTTTTCCAGAATTAACATTCCACTACTCCAGGGCACCTCGGAATCTGGAAAGAATCGAGATGCAAAACTTCCAGTGCGTTTTTTTGCATTTTGATTTTATTTAAATACATCAAAGAGGAATTTGGGAAAACGCCGGCTCTGATTTGAGCCAAAACCAATCCCAAATTTCCAGTGAAAATTTAATTCTGTTCTTGGCAAACCTGACAGAGCTGAAGGGGAGTTTGGTGAGATTTTTGGGGCTGTGCAGGGCCAGGAGCTGGACTGGATGATCCCTTCCAGCCTGGGATGCTCCATGATCCCACGTGCGAAAAACGAGGTTCACTTTCTTTAAAAAAAAATTATAAGTTTAATTTAAAAAAAAATTTAAAATAGACAATTAGGAGATAAAAACCCCAAAGTTTCTGGGCCAGCACCCTCTTACCCCTTCAGATCCTTTGTTTTAAGGATCTCTGTGTTACATATTCAATAAATCCTAATGCTAATTCAAAAATTGATTTGGGGTATGATTTCTTTTGTTCGGTTTCAACTCTTCCCCAAATCATTTTATCTGGTAGAATTATCTGTAGGAGGTCTGGTTAACACAGGTCTCCTAAATTCTTCTGTCGAGGTTTTTTGGTCATTTTCATTTGGATATTTGATAACAGAGATTCAATCTTCATGCAGGAATGAAGATAACTTCTGCTTTGGTCAGTTTAGATGTCAGAAAAAAAAAATTTAAAAAAACAGTCTTTAAGCACTATGTTACAATCAAAAAATAAACATTCATCACATTTCTAAACTCTGTAAATAAAAGGAAATATATTACAACCTTCCCACATTACACATACAGCATTCACCTCAATATTTGCAAGAAAAAACCTCCAAAATGTGCATTTTAACACATGATTCTGCTCCCAGCCCCGTGTTTTTCCGTGCAGGGATGGGATTAGGGATGAGATGTCAGGAACTTTTTGGGTTTGTCCTTCTGGCAGCCCCAGAGAAGGATTTGGGGCTCCATCGTTTCTTCATTCAGACACACAAAGCAGGGGAATGTGGAATTGCACTTCCTGGAATTCTACTTTAAAAATCATATCAAGGAGCAACTGACGTCCAGAAGCTTCTGCACGCCTCTGGAATCCACTGCAACTCAATCTTAATTAGGATTTTTATGTTAATTAATCATCTCCATATGCAAAGCGAGCAGAGCCAACCCCTTCGAGCGCGCCACGAGAATTAACTCGACATTAAAAAATTGTAAAAAATTCACACGACAAATTGCTAATAACCCCAAATTGAGGGGTTGGTCAAAAGCCACGAGGCAAAGACTAAACACATGAAGGCCCAGGGGGTGAATAAGGAGAGGTTTGGGGTGTAAATCACGGATTGCTGGGGGGTACCTCATGTCCGGCACGACAACCCCGAGCTCAATAAAAAGCTCCTCAGCTGCTTCAGCTCCTCACACACCTCCAGCTCTCAGCAAGAACGGTGAGTGCTCCCCTCCAGGGGTTCACTTTTGGATTTGGGAGAGCCATGGGTGGAGGTTTGGTGTCTGATCTCTGCTGGGAGTTGGGTTGGATGCGCTTTGAGAGGTGTCTTCCCAGCCAAAATGTTCTTTGGTTCTGTGGCTTTGTGATTTTGTCATTCTGTGGTTCTGTGGGATGGGTTCTGTCTCTCTCTGAGATCCAGATTTCTCTGGGACTCTTGATCTGTTCCCTCTTGGAAAAGCTGGGGAGAGCTCAGTGGAAAACGAGCTGCTCAGGGTGAAAATTCAAGGAGGGAACATGGAAAATGAGCTGCTCAGGGTGGAAATTCAAGGAGGGAACGTGGAAAATGAGCTGCTCAGGGTGGAAATTCAAGGAGGGAACGTTCTGGATGAGCAGAGCTCCCAGAAAAGTTCGGAGATCTCTGGGCCAGAGCAGCAGTGGTTGGGTTCCTGCCAGGATCTTGGGTTTCCAACTCAGGACAAGGAAATGGGGTGGGATGTGGGGAAGGATGGGATCAATCTCCAAGCCCTTGTTGTTCCAGGTCCTCGCTCCGGCCACCTTCGCTCCTCTCCCAACACCATGTGCTCCACTGGGTGCTGCTCCACGGGATGCTGCTCTGTCGTGAAGAGCAAGACCGTGTGCTGCAGTCCATGCAAGACTGTCTGCTGCAGCCCCTGCAAGACTGTCTGCTGCAGTCCATGCAAGTCAGTGTGCTGCAGTCCATGCAAGTCAGTGTGCTGCAGCCCCTGCAAGAGCGTCTGCTGCAGCCCCTGCAAGTCTGTGTGCTGTGAGCCCTGCAAGACCGTGTGCTGTGATCCATGCCAAAAGCCCTGCTGTGACCCGTGCCAGACCGTGTGCTGTGACCCGTGCCAGAAACCGTGCTGTGACCCGTGCCAGACCGTGTGCTGTGACCCGTGCCAGAAACCATGCTGTGACCCGTGCCAGACTGCCTGCTGCGATCCATGCCAGTCTGTGTGCTGTGATCCATGCCAGAAGCCGTGCTGTGAGCCATGCAAGACCGTGTGCTGTGATCCATGCCAGACTACCTGCTGTGATCCATGCCAGACTACCTGCTGTGATCCATGCCAGACTACCTGCTGTGATCCATGCCAGAAGCCCTGCTGTGACCCGTGCCAGACTGTGTGCTGTGACCCGTGCCAGAAACCATGCTGTGACCCGTGCCAGAAGCCGTGCTGTGACCCGTGCCAGTCTGTCTGCTGTGATCCATGCCAGAAGCCCTGCTGTGACCCGTGCCAGACTACCTGCTGTGACCCGTGCCAGAAGCCCTGCTGTGACCCGTGCCAGACTACCTGCTGTGATCCATGCCAGAAGCCCTGCTGTGACCCGTGCCAGACCGTGTGCTGTGACCCGTGCCAGAAGCCCTGCTGTGATCCATGCCAGACCGTGTGCTGTGACCCGTGCCAGAAGCCGTGCTGTGACCCGTGCCAGTCTGTCTGCTGTGACCCGTGCCAGAAGCCCTGCTGTGACCCGTGCCAGACTACCTGCTGTGACCCGTGCCAGAAACCATGCTGTGACCCGTGCCAGTCTGTCTGCTGTGACCCGTGCCAGAAGCCGTGCTGTGACCCGTGCCAGACTGTGTGCTGTGACCCGTGCCAGAAGCCCTGCTGTGACCCGTGCCAGTCTGTCTGCTGTGACCCGTGCCAGAAGCCCTGCTGTGACCCGTGCCAGTCTGTCTGCTGTGACCCGTGCCAGTCCGTGTGCTGCACCAAGGTCAAGTCCGTGTGCTGCGTGCCGCGGCCCTGCTGCTGCCCCTGCTGCACCTGCCTGGTGAAGAAGCCCGTGGTGGTTTGCTGCACCCCGGTGCGGAGGTGCTGCACCCCCTGCATCCCCATCCAGCAGTGCTGCGCCAGCCTCAAGAAGAGCTGCTGAGCCGTCCCAGACTGGTGAAAATCCATTTTCTCCCCGTCCCAGACAGGTGAAAATCCATTTTCTCCCCTCCGGCTGAAAATCCGCTCGTTTGCATCTTCTTCTCATCGCGATGGAGCCCATTCACAGCGATTTTCTTCTTCTTTTCAAGCTTAAGCTGCTTCTTCCTCCCCTTTAATCGTTTAATCCTTTAATTAATGGCTGTTTTAAGTAGAGCTGAATTTATCTTAGCGGGTGTTTTTCTCCTCTTGGTGTTTGGGTGACTTTGCTGTCGCTGTCACTCTTCCTCTCTCGGTTTGTAGACAATAAAATTTAGCACCAAGCAAAACGCAACATTTGGTCTTCTGGTTGTTTTTATGTGGCTTTGCCTTTTAATTTGTCACCTTGCCCAAAGTTGGTCACTTTTTCCCAATTTATCACCTTGCCCAGGATTTGTCATTTTTCCCAGGATTTGTCACTTTTTCCCAGTTTATCACCTCGCCCAGAGTTTATCACCTCCCCAGGATTTGTCCCTTTTGCCCAGGATTTGTCACTTTTGCCCAGGATTTGTCACTTTTCCCAGAGTTGATCACCTTGCCCAAAGTTTATCACCTCCTCAGGATTTGTCACTTTTTCCCAGTTGATCACCTTGCCCAGGATTTGTCACTTTTGCCCGGGATTTGTCACTTTTGCCCAGAATTTGTCACTTTTGCCCGGGATTTGTCACTTTTGCCCGGGATTTGTCACTTTTCCCCAGAGTTTCTCCTCGTTCTGGCGCCTCCCGTGCCCTTGGCCCAGCTCCTGGATGTGTCCCTGTGGTACAGCAGAGCCTTTGGGACACCAAGAGCTGTCCTGGCTGTTGGCACAGCTCAGGTCAGGTCTGCAGCACCTGGAACATTCCCGATCCTCTGGAATGGGTGCCCAGAGCAGCTGTGGGTGCTCCTGGACCCCTGGAAGTGCTTGGAGCAGTGGGAGGAACGGGACAAGCTCCAAAATCCTTTCCAGCCCAAACCGTTCCTTGATCCCTTCTTGGCCCTCCTGATTCACCTCAGCTCAAGTTTTACAAAAAAACTGAAAGCTGAACTAATTAAAACTCTGAGGGCAATGGCTGAGTGGGGCACAGCTGAAAACACAGCACTCCATAAATCAGAAAATCCAAAAAAATCCTGACTAGGAAAGGATGCAGCAGGATCAAGGAGTCCAACTCCTGCCCCTCCAAAAATCCCACCCTGGGCATCCCTGGAGTGCTGTCCAAACACTCCTGGAAGCTCTGGCAGCCTCAGGGCAGTGCCCAGCACCTTCTGGGGGCAGAACTTTCCAAAAATATCCAACCCAGACCTTTCCTGGAGCAGCTCCAGCCCTTCCCTCAGGTCCCCATCCCAGAGCAGAGATCGGAGCTGCCCCTCGGGAGAAAGTTCTGGAAAAGCCTTGAGCTCATCCCTGACTCGAGAGGAATTTTCCAGTAGGAACCGAGAGGAATTCGCTACTCACAGCACACCACGCAGCCTCTTCTTCCCACCACCATCTTCCAAAAAAAAAAAAAAAATTAAAATAAATCCTTGAAGGATTTTTATGGGAGCAGAGCGTTCCTCCCGCGCCCTCCTGAACTACGAGCCCGGGAATGAAAATGAAACCCGAGCTTGGCATCCAACTTAAAAGCCTCATTCCTAAAATACCGAAGCCGTGAGTCAACGAAACCTTCCCTCCCCGGCTGGGACTTTCTTTGCTATTAAAATGCAGGACTCGCTGGGAATTGCAGGTCTGGAGAAAACGCCTGGAGCTCTGCCTTGATTTGCTTCCTCCAACCTTCACAGGAGACGTGCATTAAAATCATCTTTATTATTAAAAATTATCTTTATTATTAAAAATTATTTTTAAATCATATTTTATTATTAAAATAATCTTATCTGCATTTAAATATTCTTCTCTGTATTAAAATCAACTTCTCTGCATTAAAATCATCTTCTCTGCATTAAAATCTTCTTCTCTGTACTAAAATAATCTTATCTGCATTAAAATCTTCTTCTCTGTACTAAAATAATCTTATCTGCATTAAAATATTCTTCTCTGTATTAGAATAATCTTCTCTGCATTTAAATCTTCTTCTCTGTATTAAAATAATCTTATCTGCATTAAAATCATCTTCTCTGCATTAAAATCTTCTTCTCAAAGTGTTTGGCTCTTCTGAAAACATCGTTTGGCTCTTCGGGAGGTTTTTTTTTCTTTGTAAATCAGGCAGGAGGATCTTCCACATCAGAACGTTTTATGAAGCGTTTTTGGTTAGGGAACTTTGTGAATATTCATTTTATTTTTGGATCACGGAATTGTGGAATGGATGGGGTTGGAAGGGGTGTGAAAAATCATCTCATTCCAGCTGTTCTGGCCGTGGACAGGGACACCTCCATCATCCAGCCTGGAAAAGCTGCAGGAACAGATCCACAAAAATCCTGCAACTCCAACCCAGCGTGGAAATTTCCAAAGGCATCGCAGGATGGGGCAAAGCCTGCAAAAGGAACTTTGTGTGATGTTATTTCTGACCCAACAGCAGGGAAAATGCTGTCAAGGGTGGTTCAGCCTGGAAAAGAGACAGGGTTTAGATGGGATATAGGGAAAAAAATCCTTTCTTGAGAGGGTGGTGATGTCCTGGCAGGGGACATTCCATGGGTGTCATGTCAGGAGTGGTTCAGCCTGGAAAAGAGAGGTTTTAAATGGAATATTGGGAATAAATCCCTCCTTGGGAGGGTGGTGATGTCCTGGCAGGGGAAATTCCATGGGTGTCATGTCAGGAGTGGTTCAGCCTGGAAAAGAGACAGGTTTTAGATGGGATATTGGGAATAAATCCTTCTCTGAAGGGTGGTGATGCCCTGGCAGGGGACATTCCATGGGTGTCCCATCCCTGGAAGCGTCCAAGGCCAGGCTGGACGGGGTTGGGAGCACCCTGAGCTGGTGGAAGTCGTCCCTGCCCATCCAGCAGGGTTGGCCTGGCCGATCCTTGGGGTTTTCCCCCACCAAAACCATTCCATATTTCACTGGGATCATCCCAGTGGCCACCAGGACAACAATAAACCCCGATAAAAATGCCATGAGTGATTGATTCAGGGCAGATGTTTGAGGCTTTGCACCAGGAGGACGCTGCTTCCCGCAGGCAGCTCTCGCTGATTATGGGGTGACCCAAACAATTGTCCCTCCCCTGGGGACAATTCCAGGAGGGACACCCCAACGTCACGGGAGGTCGTGGTCACATCCTGGAGAGGCAGATCCTGTCCCAGTCACGGGGGATCAGCTGCCTCCACGTCAGCCTGACAGGCAGAGGGTGCTGGATGTGGTGGCAGCCTCTTTTTGCCATGAATTTGTGCTGCCTCAGCACCCTGGAATTTAAATATTTTGACGTTTTCACGTGGAAAATATTCAATATTCTAACGTGGAGCTGTCCTTGCTCTGCGTGTGGCCACAGCTCCTGGTGTGAAGGCTCAGATGTGACCACCACAGACACAGAAACCTTTGGGATAAATCTCAGAAACATTTGGGACAATCTTAAAAACCTTTGGGACCATCACAAACCCAGAAACCTTTGGGATAATCTGAGAAATTTCTGGGATAAATCTCAGAAACCTTTGGGATAATCTTAAAAACCTTTGGAATAATCTCAGAAACCTTTGGGATAATCTAAAAACCTTTGGAATAATCTAAAAACCTTTGGGATAATCTAAAAAACCTTTGGGATGATCTCAGAAACTTTTGGGATAAATCTCAGAAACCTTTGGGATAATCTTAAAGACCTTTGGGATAATCTCAAAAACCTTTGGGATAAATCTCAGAAATCTTTGAGATAAATCTCAGAAACCTTTGGGACAATCTAAAAACCTTTGGGATGATTTCAGAAACCTTTGGGATAATCTTAAAAACCTTTGGGATAATCTAAAAACCTTTGGGATAATCTAAAAACCTTTGGGATAATCTAAAAACCTTTGGGATAAATCTCAGAAACCTTTGGGACAAATCTCAGAAACCCTTGGGATAAATCTCAGAAACCCTTGGGATAAATCTCAGAAACCCTTGGGATAAATCTCAGAAAGCTTTGGGATAAATCTCAGAAAATGGGAGAGGTGTGGAGCCAGCACAGGGAAAAACCCTCACGTGCTCACTGCTGCTCTGTTGAGACTCAACCCAGATGGAAATGAACAAAAAAAAAAAAAATCTTTATAATATGACAAAAAATTAAAAACTAAAATAAAAAATGCCGAGTGTGAGGACCCAGCACCTCGAAGGGAGGCCCAAGAGCAAGGCTGAAGAAAGGAGAAATTTCAACCTAAACTTTGGCCACAGAGGGAAGGAAAAAATGATTCCCAATGACCAAAAAATTTCCTCTGGCCCCCCAAAAATCCCAGCCAGGGGCAGAGGGGACGCGTGAGCAATGACAGCTCCGAGTTCCAGGCGTGGTTGCCCCAATGCTTCAGCTGCCCCCAGGCACATTCCCCGTGTCCCAAGGTCGCTCCTTGGGACGGGAATTCCTCCGAGCTCCCTGCTCGGGTCCCATTAACGCAAAATTAGCAAATTTGCATCCGTTGTTGTTGTAATTACGGGGCACAATTGAGGCGGTGAGCAAACAGAAAGAGGCAGAGGAGGAAAACACGTGAGGGGACAGCCGGGGTGATCGGAATTGCCGAGGGATGCCTCATTTCCAGGGGAGGAGGCTCTGGAGAGTATAAAAACCTCCTCCAGCCCAGGGGTCTTCATTCGATCTCCTCCAGTTCTCCTCTCCTCCTCCAGTGCTCAGCAGGGTGAGTTGGATTTTGATCCTTTCTTTTTGCTTTGGGGGCTCTGTTCCCGTGGGATTCTCCAGGGTTTTCTGGGCTCTCTGGTTTTTGGGACTGGACACTGAAGATTTGGGATCACAGATTGGTTTTTGGGACCAGAGGTTGGGTTTGGGCGGCACCCAGGTGGATTCTGTCCAGCAGAACCAGTGCTGGATGAAACACCAGGAGCACAGGGCTCTGTCCTGAGGCTCATGGGCAAATTTGGGATCACAGATTGGTTTTTGGGGACCAGAGGTTGATTTTTGGGACCAGAGATTGGGTTTGGGCGGCACCCAGGTGGATTCCCTCTGCCTGAACCACTGCTGGCCAAAGCACCACGAGCACAGGACTCTGTCCTGAGGCTCATGGGCAAATTTAGGATCACAGATTGGTTTTTGGGACCAAAGTTTGGGTTTGGGCTGCACCCAGGTGGATTCTGTCCAGCAGAACCAGTGCTGGACGAGATGCCATGAGCACAGAACTCTGTCCTGAGGCTCATGGGGACTGGACACTGCAGATTTGGGATCACAGATTGGTTTTTGGGGACCAGAGGTTGGTTTTTGGGACAAGAGGTTGGGTTTGGGCGGCACCCAGGTGGATTCTATCCAGCAGAACCAGTGCTGGATGAAACACCACGAGCACAAGGCTCTGCCCTGAGCTTCAGGACATCCCTGCCCACTTGGGGATGAATCTGGGGATAAAACCCCTTTGAGCTTTGACCCTCTGTGACATCCACGCACAGAAAAAAACCCAAAATCTTCTTTTTCCCTTCCAGCTCCTCCTCTCCCATCTCCAAGATGCCCAACGGTTGCTGCGGCGGCGGGAGCAGCTACAACGTCTGCTGCTACAGCAGCCCCAAGTGCTGCAAGAGGCCGATGTGCTGCAGCCCCATGCAGTGCTGCAGCCCCTGCTGCAGCCCCTGCTGCATGCCCATGCAGTCCTGCTGCATGCCCATGTCCACCTGCTGCTACACCATCAGCAGCAACAACAGCGGCTGCTGCGGCGGGAGCAGCGGCGGCTGCTGCGGCGGCAACTGAGATTATTCCCCCTGGGGAATATTAAAATTCCTCCTCCTGTGCTTAGAGCCCGTAGAATTCCTTTTTTTCCTGCTTTTTCTCCTCTGAAGCCGAGGCCCGAGGATTTCCCCCGAGTTTTCTGCTCCTGCTCTCGGTTTTCCTCTCGGTGCGTGGGATGTTTCGTCGCTGCTTTGCTTCAATCTGTCTGGAAAAAAAAAAGAAAAATGTCAATAAAATGTTGTAGTTTGTGACCCCTGCAACCTCCTGGTGCTGATGTGTTTGTTCCCTGCTGGTTTTGCTGTGTTTTTCACTTTTTCCTGGTTTTTTTTATTTTTTTTTTTTTTCCCCAGTGTTGGGATTTTCTCCTGTCCCTGAGGTGTTCAATAGGGATCAAGGCATGCCTGGTAAATGAATTCAAACTCATTGAAAATTGAATTAATTAATTTAAACTGGAGTTTCTGCCACATGCCTGGTAAATGAATTCAAACTCATTGAAAATTGAATTAATTAATTCAAACTGGAGTTTCTGCCACATGCCTGGTAAATGAATTCGAATTCATTGAAAATTGAATTAATTAATTTAAACTGGAGTTTCTGGCACCTCTGGGTGCAATATTTGCCCTCTCAGTACAAAATAATGGAGAAATAGGAAGAGAATAGGAGTAAAGAAGGTTGTGTGGAGGCCTCAGAGCACCTTCCAGGGGCTCCAGGGAAGCTGGAGAGGGACTTTTCACCAGGAACTGCAGTGACAGGACGAGGAGGAGTGGGGACAGACTGACAGAGAGGAAATTGAGGTTGGATATTGGGAAGAAAACCTTCCCAGTGAGGGTGGTGAGGACCTGGCTCAGGTTTTCCAGGGAATTTCTGGTGGTGCCATCTCTGGAAGTGCCCAAGAGCAGGTTGGACAAGGCCCTGGGATGGTGGGAGGTGTCCCTGCCCATGGCAGGGGGTGGAATAAATGGATTTAAAAGTCTTTTCCAAGCCAAACCAGTCTGTGATTCTATGAAAATAATTCATAAACTCCCCAAAAACGGGAATATTTTCTGAAAATGAACACATCCCAGCTAGGAAAGCTCCAAAGATCTGCCTGAGGAGCTGCACAGAGCCTGAAAAAACAAACCCTGAGAAAGCTCTGCTGCCTCCAAGGGTCTCTTGGGGTTGTCTAAAAACAGGAAAATTCTGCACTGCCGCCCTTTTGGTGCATTTAATTTTTAACTTTTGGTGCATTTAATGCCCTTTTCTGCCTCTGTTTCCACCCTCCTGCGGCCTCTTGTTTGATTGATGATCCAAACCCCCCTCCCAAAAAATTATTTGGGTACCTTGGATCCAGCAGGGTGGGTGGGGAACGCCCCTCTCACAGGGGCAGGATTTGCCCACGGAAAATTCCCCTCAGGAGGCACCAGTGGAGCTCCTGCCTCATTAACCCCTTTAATTGACAAATTAATTCCTGTTAATTTACAAATTGATCGTTCTGAGTGCAGAATAAAGAAGGATAAAGTGCAGTATAAAGAAGGAGATGTTGAGTTCTCCTGCCCTTGGTGGAGAACTCGCTGTCACTCCAGAATTTCACTCCAGGAATCGCTCTGGTGCTTGGAAAGGAGCTGCTGGCATTTCCTACAGGGGATGGAACAGCTCTAAAATCCCAGCCGAGGTGGCTGTCACGGTCCTCGGGGCTGCTGCCAGCTCACCTGGGCTGATCCCTGTCCCGGGCAGCCCCGGGGTCCCGGAGGTGTCAGGCAGCAGCGGGGAACTGGCCGGGCAGGAAGCGGCATCCTCTCATTAGGAGCTCCCAGGGTAATGGGGCCGGTCCTCAACTGAGAGCTGCTATTTCACACCTGAAAAAATCCCTCCCCGAATTCCTCTCTGTGAAAAAATCCCTTCCCAAATTCCTCTCTGTGAAAAAAATCTCTCCCCAAATTCCTCTCTGTGAAAAAATCCCTCCCCAAATTCCTCTCTGTGAAAAAAATCCCTCTCTGTGAAAAAAATCTCTCCCCAAATTCCTCTCTGTGAAAAAATCCCTCCCCAAATTCCTCTCTGTGAAAAAAATCCCTCTCTGTGAAAAAAATCTCTCCCCAAATTCCTCTCTGTGAAAAAATCCCTCCCCAAATTCCTCTCTGTGAAAAAAATCCCTCTCTGTGAAAAAAATCTCTCCCCAAATTCCTCTCTGTGAAAAAATCCCTCCCCAAATTCCTCTCTGTGAAAAAA
>VZUI01032464.1:0-71574 GCA_013401135.1 Cettia cetti
GGCGGGGAAATGCCTGGCTGGCTTTTGATTACAGTGATGTTTTCAGCTAGTTCAGCAGGATATTTAAGTTTTGTACACAACTATGGGGCCCAGTAGCTTCATTCTGTTTGTGCATTTGATGTCGGGGTGGGGGGTATTTAATGGCACTTGCTGGTGCTGGTTCTCAGTGCTGAAAATGCCCTTCTGCAGAGCCAGTGGAGTGCCCAGACACAGCTCTTCTAGCACAGAGGGAAAGGTGAAGCCACAAGGGCTGAAGTCATGGTCTCCTTGCCCTTCCCATTTGTTAGCCTCTATGGCAAACCCTCAGTGAAACATACTGGGAGAAGATGTTCAGAGAAATGTGCATGAAAAAGTCTTCCAGACTCCTAGTACAAGGAATCTCGAGGGTGGGAACTGGAAAAATGCATCTTTAATATGTCTTACAGGCATGTTTTGTCACACAGAGCATCACCTTTTCCTAAGGATGACTAAAAACTCTTTTGGGGATCCCAGATGAAAGGCTGAACTCTCACAGGGGTTTGGGTATTTTCCTGTTTATTTGTCCTACCAGGGCTCAGTTGCTCGTGCTGAGGTCCTTCATCCCCCACGCAATTCCCTCCAGAGAGGTCCTGTGCTAATTGCTCCTGAGAGTTTGCAAAGATGTCTCTGAAAGGAGAATCTGGATCCAGATGGGCAAAGGAGAGGGTTATTTGCTGCAATTCCTCTTTGCCTGGAGGGAGTGCAGGCACAGCAGGCACAAGCCTGACTGGGCTTCACTAAGCACCAGTAAATGCTATTGAAAATTTTCCTATATTCTTTGGTGGAGGAAAGAAAAAGCAGATAGCCTACAGTGACAGCATCATCCACAATCCAAGAAAATCCCGTTAATCTTTCACACCTCCTAAGAAACACCTGTCCTCTATTTCAACTGCTCATGTTACTAATGGAAACCAAGCAGTTTAACTTTGTTTGTGAAAATGTGCTGCTCTGGAGAGACGTTGCCAGGAAAAAAAAAAATCTGTGAGAGAGAAACAGAAAAAACTCCCTTTCAGATCTGTTGGTGTTACTGGGAGAAAGAACTTGAGGCCTTCTCAAGTTGGGGCAAGTTCAAGTGCAGTGTAGAAATCTTTTACACAGTTTCATCTGTTGGGGGTGAAAGAGAATTTTTACTGATTAAATGAGACTTCCATGTCTCTTCAGTGTGGAGGTCTCCCTTTCTCCAGAGAATGACTCATGGATTTCAGTGGGCTCCTCCATGACTCCCCAGATAGGGACAGTGGTGGGGAGGCCTCCTGCCTCTCAGAAAGAGGGCTCTGAACTCCCACTCCTGTGCTGCTTTATAGAGCAATGTAAAATGAAGAGCAAGAATTGTGTCTTCCCACAGATCCCATTTAGTGCAGTGTAAATACTGCCTAAAAAAGATCAAGCCAAGTGCTCTGGGCAGCATCAGATCTCCCTGGTTCACGTACCATGCCTCTTTGTCCTAAGATCTTCCACAAGCCCCTCTCCAGGAAGGAACACACTTCATGGTGAAGTTGGAAAATGTTACACATTTGCCTCAATTTACAAGGTGCACATAAAACTGTCAGGGAATCCAGTCTCCAGGGATTCACTGAAATAGACTTTACTATTGTGGCAGACAGTTCCAGAGCAGTAAACAAGGCATATATGTTTAGGGATGATTTCACCCTGTTTAAAGCCAAGGGCTTCTTTCTGGTCATTGAGGTTGGTTGTTTGAGATGGTTGTGCACTTGGCTCTGGCTCTTCCCCCAGACTGGTTCCTGACAAGAGCAACATGATTGTGGGCAAAGTCAATGCCTTACTTATTATGTCTGCCAGCCAGTTCCCTCTTCCCAATAAATCCTGGAACCCAGGATTTTAATCAGATCTCCCAGAGCAGCAGAGGTCCCAGTGATTTTACACTCCATTTCACATGAAAATAAGCAACCACCACAGGAGAGGAGAACCTGTTAGCACCATCACCAAAGGGGAGTATGAGCTTAATTAGACACAGGGGAGTTTGTAGCAGAGAACATGTCCCAACAGCGGGAAAACCTTCTCTCATGGCTTGTAGCCTTATTAGACAGCAGAGAGTCCATGCAGGAGGCAGACACGCACAGATGAGCAGGATGCTGTTGTGCTCTGCTCATGCAACTGCTGGTTCTACAGCCCAGCACAGCATTGCATAAAATTAAAGTCTTGGATTGAAAGCATGTATGTTTTTAAAATCATGTTGATCATTGTAATATGCTGTAAAAAAAACATGCCCATCCAGTACTGAGGGCATTTGTTACACCATGTGTGTGGCACAAGGTGTGCACCATTCCTGATTGCAGACACTAAAAGGAGTTAACACACAGATCCCACACCTGACTCCAGCTGTCCTTGGAACACCCTTTACTGCAGGCAGGGAAAATGACTCTGGAGAGACACCTCTCTCTGATGGCTGTAGGCATCTGGATTTCACCTCCAGCCAATGCAGCTCTACATGGGGCTGGGAAGTTTGTTACAAACAGGGCTGCACCATCACTAATGGAGCACGCTGTTCCCAAGGAGGATTCTCACTGCAGTCATGGCATTGCAGCCTGGAGAAAGCTGTGGTTTATTTTGCATTAAATTTACCTCCTTTTGGGCATTTTCTTTTGCATACGACCTACAGGAGGTTTGGGGTCTGTTTCTGGTCTTCTGTTTTTAACAGGATTTTGCAGCAAAGGACAGAGTTTCTGTGAGGATTGCTAAGGCTATGTTCACAGCGGTAGTGAGTTCTAATTTTTATTTCTTAATAACATTCTTTCTGGCTGCTGGACTTCCTGGCTCCATTTTATGCTTTCTGTTGTTGTTCCCCTTAAAACTTGCAATTAAGAGCCTTGTGCTGTGAAAAGAAAGCCACGATACCAGCACTATAACCTGGGCTAGGTGACTGGAACACATCCATCTGTCTGTCCATGCCCATCAGCATTTCTCTAGGACAGAGTCTCCCATTTGCATTATTTCTACTCCCTCCTCTTTGAAGGCGCCTCTCTGCTCCCTCATTAATTTTCGTTCAGTGTCACCAGCAGGTCTAATCTCTCATCAATATGCAGAAATTCACCCCCTTGCCCACCAGACTCCCTGTAGGGCTGTAGGAGCAGTACCTGCAGCCCACCCACACCAGGGGAGCAGGGCTGCTTCACCTCCCATGTGTCTGCAAAGGTTTCTTCACTGTTTACAAACATGTTAGATTTGCCCGACAGTCCCTGCTCTGCTTTTCATGTTCTGTGCATGGCAAATAGCACTGATCTGTGCCTTGATCTGTAGTCAGCAAAATCACTTGCTTGCATTTGCTACATCAAAGCAGGGAGGGGAGGGGGGGAGAAGCCATCTGGTGAATTAGCTCTAATAAAAATAAAAGGGGTCTCTTTGCATAATAGAGTATTAGGGGAAGATACTGCGGGGTTGTTGGGACAAATGGCTCTAAGGGGTTTTGACAGCTCACAGGCATCTTGGCTTATGTTGCAATACAAACATCATGAAAGCAGAGCTCCATTAGTCAGTGGCAACTTGTCTATTGATTGCAATGAGGCCGTGATTTCTTCCCCATATAAATGTCTCGGTCAGCTGAATCTCATTTCAACAACGTGCAAAGCCTTTTTTCAATATGCTTGAGCTTCATGGCTTGTTTGTTTCTTCTACTGTTCCTATAAAGTTGCTTTAGCATTTCCACTGTTCATTGCTCACACAAGTTGTTCTGCTGCTTGGGATCTTTGGGTGGCACATTTCAAAATGTGTGAAAGGCAGTCCTTATTTGATACTTGTCTAATTTCTCTTTGCAGGAGAGCAGTTTTCCTGGGGAGAAAGGGGAAAATCCTTGAAGGAAGCAAGGCACCAAGGGTTCACAGCCCCCAGCCAGTGGTTAAAATTAGCCCTGTTCACTTCAAAATGGTGGTTTTTAATACCTACATCTTATGGGACAGTCTGAGTAAAAGAAAGTTGTACTTGAGAAGACATAGAAGAGAATGACTTGCAGGCAGTGGGATTTTATTTTTTAAAAGTAGGTACAGTCTGCAGGCAGCTGGCATCATCTCAGATTTCATTTGGAAACTATCTGCTGCAATTTGCTCTACACAGAAAAGAGATTAGGATTCTATTTTTGTTTGATTCTGGTCAGACCTTTCCTTTACCACCACACACACATCCAGACAAAGATGCACACAGGTACATACCTACCCACATGAGTTAGCCTCTCATTTCAAACATTTAAGGGTCAGGCTCTGCTAAAGAGTCAACACGCATTCATGATTTTAAATAGAAGATTGATTGGCTGGAAAAGACTTTCACTGATGGGGAAATGGCTGCAGGTGCCCTGCTGCAGGGAAAGCACACCTGAAAACACAGCTGATGAGTGGTTACAGCAAATCTTGCCATAGGTGAAATCCTAATTCTGTTTTCTGCTGTTACTCATGCCTCATGCAGTGGAAAGTAACTGCAGCCATGTTCCTTTGCAGGATTTATCTGGTTTTGACCTGTACAGGGTACCTCACTATGGTAGATACAGATCTAAAAATGTGTCCCAGAGATCTCCTCATCCACACAGACAGGACCGTAGCCAGGAAAGGAAAAACAGAGAAAAATATTTGCTGTTGGTGGCAATTCAGGGAAAGCACAGCCAGTGTGCTATGGCTGTACTGGTACTCTGTGTGTGTTCACAGTTGTCCTGGCCAGAAGGAACCTCTCAAGGTCTCTAGTCCAACCTCCCACCTGGAACAGGACCGTGGCCAGCACTGGATTGAGTTAGCCATGGATTCTTCTAGAAGAGTTATGAAAATCTCCAGGGACAGAGGCTGGAGCAGTCTGCTCCATGCCTGCAGAAACCTCCTTGCAAAGCATTTTCTCCCTCTGTCCACTTTGAACTCGCCAAACCACAGTAAAGACCATTCCCCTGCACTTGAGAATAGCTTGGTTCTTTTGCTGCTGTAATCATGTTTTCTGTAGGCTGCTATCAGCTTAGTCCTTTGCCTGTTCTTGGTCAGGAAAACTAAGTCCAGCTGCCTTGTATCTCCTCATAGGGACTAAGGTCCATCTCCACAGGACCCTCTCAAGCTTCTCTACACCACCTTGAACCAGGACACCTGAACTGGGCATAATATTCCATATGAATTCCATAGGAGAAGAAGGTCCTGGTGACCACATTCCAGCTAACATAGCCTGGTAAATGGGTTGCCTTATCTGAGATGGGAGCATGGGGCTGACTGGAGTTTGTTGTGGCAACCTCAGTCATTTTTAGCAGAGCTGCTGGCCAGGGGGACGTCATATTCTGTACCCATGACTGGGGTTGTTGCAGTCCTTATGCAGAGTGTGCAAATCTCCTCTTGGACTTCTGGCCTCTCCTCCTTTTATAGTTACAGATATACATATAAATATGTACATATATACAGGAGAACAACTATAAGAGGAATACGAAACCAGCTGGGATCTAGGAAGTAAAATCCATGAAACAGAAAGCTGCTGTGGCAACAGCTATTGTGCAACTGAAATTACCCTCATGAGTGAGAGGACACACTAATTAAATCATCCAGAACGAAAGAGCTGAGCTGTAAAAGTGTTTCCAACACAGAGAGATTTAAAACTTCCCACCACTTTTAATTAGGTTTGTGTCAACTTCCTTTAACTTCACCTTGCACAAGAGCAGACCTGGCTCCTTGCTCAGTCAAGCTGATCCTCAGCAACCCACAAGCCCTCAGACTCCTCAGGGCAGCTCAGGTGATTTCTTACCCTGCACCACACCTGGGCTACTTCCAGCAGCTGCAGCAAAGAAGAGCAGTGAAAGGCTGCTGGTGGTGTGAGGTGACTGCAGATCAAACAGGAGATGAAGAAAAGCTCCTCCCGCCTCTCTCCACTCCTCCAGGCCTGGGTAAAATGGTTTCTGGACAGAGACAGGTAAGCAGGTGATTCAGGGCAGTAAAATACCCATAAGTTTGGAGACCTAAATTCACCAAGTCTTTCTGAGCTCCCTCTCCTAACAGCCTGATGCCAAAATTGGGTACATCCCGCCTGTGTACACCTGATGTGTAGCCAGGGCAGGCACCATGGGACACTGCAGGCTGAAGAACAGAGCCCTTGATGCCTTTGTCTCACTGTAAATGTTTAGATACTCAAGGCTATTGCTTTCTGTGTTAATCATCTGCAACTAAGATTGTGCCCTCTTCAAGCTGTGCCTCCCTTTTAAGCAGTGGGCAGGTCAAACATCTGCTCCAAGCAACTGAATTGCATCATAATGACCTTTTTTAGCTATGTTGCAAACTTTTAAGTCTCCAGCCTCCTCTTTGTCTCAGTGCTGCTGCTCACCAGTGCATCCACCAAGAGGCAGATAGTGTTTCATGTTTCTTCTCAGGCTCAGGATTATATTAACAATTGCTAAACAGAGTAAGTCCCTATATGAGGAAACAGCATTTGGCTCTAATAGGAACCAAGTGTCAGTGTGAGAGTGCTGAAGGAGGGGGAAAGGGGCAAGAAGCACAAAGCAAACACAGATCTCTCCTTTCCCTTACAGTATTGGTAAGGTTTCAAGATTTTTCCAGTTCATATTCTCCTAAAGTACAGCACCCAACAGCTTTTCAAAAGCAAAAAGACACAATCTGCTCCAACAACACCATTTCTAGAAGCACTAAGCACGGGGGGGAGGTAATTTCCTTGTGACAGAGCTGTCAACAAAGCAGCTGTTTGTAACATCACAGCTTGGCAAACCTCCTCCTATTTAAGTGCCTTCCCTTTTGGCTTTGCTCTGTACTTCCCAGCTTCAGAGTGCTAGAGCAAAAACTTCCCTGGTGCTGGAGTGTTGTTTTGAGTGGGGATGAAAGGGGGAATGCTGCAGCACAACAATTATCAGCCAGAAGGTAATTACAGGTGGCCACTGGTGCAAGACCCATGGTGGCACTACACACAAAAGCTGTGAGAGGCCATTGGGTGATGGTCTGAAGTGGTGATGGCCAAAGGAGACTAACAGGACTGTCTGAGATGGAGTGTCCAGTGAGTTGTAAAACATGTAAGAACTTCATATATTCTGCTAATGCAAAGTGCTTGTGAGTTGTGGGGTGCCTGGCTGGAAGTGGGAATGAGAGGAGCTGCACATGGAGTGACTCCTTCAAAAACTGGCTGCATAAAGCTGCTGCATTATCCAGACGTGGTCTTGCATGATGCTGACCAGGTAGAAATTCAGACAATAGATGATGCCATTCTCAACAAGTATGTTTTGGCTGTGGGTGATTCTTGAACACCACATTGCTGAGAAAGCAATCTTAGCATGTTTATCCTATATTTTGCCTTACTAAAATAAAATACTAAAAGAGCTGGTCCTTCCAAAGATCCTGAGATGAGGCCTGGATGAAGCTTTAACAAAGCTTTTAAACACCCCCTCCCCCCCCCCCCATTCCCTGCATCCCTACATATATCCATCCTCCACAGCCTCTTCATTTTCAGCTGTGGTTTCCAGAAGCAGCACCTTTCTGCCAACCCAGCACACAGCTGCCACAGCCAGCAGGCCTCTGGTGCAGCAGGATGACCAAAAGCAGGACACAGGTGCTGGCCACCTAGTTTGGGATTCATCTCACCTAACCTGGAGCAAGTCACCCTCTCCTCCCCTGTTAGTCAGGAGAGACCAGCAGAGGCTGATTCGTCTCGCTCCAGAGCAGATGTCAGGAGGAGATCAGGTGTATCACACCTCGGACGTGCCTGCTTCCCATTCAGTGTGAAAGGAATGTGACAGCTCATCCCAGTGAGAGGCTTGGAGCCAGGTGGCTCAGCCTGACCAGGGGCTCCCACAGGCCTGCAGATCCCTGATGTCTGCTGGAAGAATCAATATCATCCCATCGGTTCACGTTAGCATGTGCTCCTGCTCCCAGCAGCATTCTGCCCTCAGGTACCAGGGACAAGTCCAACCAGAGAGAGTCCAACACCAACAGGGTGAGGGGAGAACAGGAAAACAGCAGGACCCAGCCTGAGCAATGCACAGAGGCATTCCAGCCCAGCAAAGTGCCTCCACAGAGGCTGCAGTGCCTGTAGCAGTGACACCCTGCACTCCCTGCTGGGTCCTGGGTACCTGGTGGCAGGGCAGTGGCTGACTGTCATCCTGCCATAGGGCTGTCTGGGCTTTTTGTCACTGCTGAAATCCTGCCTGCCCAGCAGCCTGCTAATGAGCACCACCAGAGGGACATCACCTTTCCAAGGAAAGGCTAAACGACAAAAAAAAAAACAAAAAAAAAAAACAGAAAGCATGGTAGAAACAGAGCTTGCCTTGCATCCAGCTGAATTTCAAGCCTCAGGCTGCTGTGTAGATCTGAAGGGTCGGATGGGCAGCAGTGCTGACACTTCCCTGGGAAGCCACCGCCAGCCTGTCACTCCACATATTCAGCATTTTCTCACAAGCCAGGGTTTTGCCAGGACACACAAGCAGATTTCGTCACTGTTTGAGAGTGAGACATCAGGGTTGGGGGAGGCTGTGCTTCATGTGAACTGGTTTGAACCCCTGCAAGATGCCCTGGCTTTCAGAATGAGGCACCTTTTCCCAATTGTTGCTGCCCCATTTTGAAGTCCTGAGATGTACATTAAAGCCAATGAGATCAGGCTTGTCTGAAGCCAATCACTGCTCCTGTCCTGCAGGAAACCGTCTCCTGAGCACAGAGACAGCACTGTCAGCTGGCAAGGTGTGCTTGGCTCCAGGACCAGCAGTGTCCTCACCTTCTCAGCATCCAAACCTTGGCCACCACTCCCTGGAGTAGAGCGTGGAAGTACATTTCCTCTGCAACTCCTGCAAGTGGCTCTGGAGAGCTTGGTCTTCCACACTGGGCATTACAAATACCATGTATGATAAGGTCTAAAGGAGCTTTCTGCTCAGGGGCTCTGCTCCCAAGTGCAGGGGGTGGTGGCAGTGTCCCTTTCCCAGGGACATCACACAGACATTTGCTTAGCACAGGGATGCTGCTGTGGCTGCAGCATCTTACCCAGACATAGGTGAGCACTGTAATGGGTTGAGCCTGGCTGGAGGCCAGGTGCCCATCAAGGCTGCTCTGTCACTTCCCTACTCATCAGGGGAGAGGAAATATAACAAATGACAGGTAAAAACAAGGGCAGGGAAATCACTCACCATCAGGGGCAAAACAGGCCTGACTTGGAGAAAAATGAGTGTAATTTAGTGCCAGTCAAATAAGTGTAGGATAATGAGAAATAAAAACATAATAAACAAATAAACAAAAAAATTTAAAACAACTTTCTCCCCCTCTCCTTCTTAATCCAGGCTTAACTTTACTTCCGAATTCTCTATCCTCCCCCACAGCAGCACAGGGGGAGAGGGAACGAGGGCTGCACTCAGCTCATCCCACACTTTATCTGATGCTCCTTCCTCCTCAGGAGGAGGACTTCTCACAGTCTTCCTAGCACCAGGATGGGCTCTCTCCCATGGGAGTCACTCCTCCATTAACTTCTCCAAGGTGAGCTCCTCTCACAGGCTGCAGTTACCCACAAACTACTCCAGTGTGGGTTCCTTCCATGGGGCCACAAGTCCTACTAGCAAACCTGCTTCAGTATGGGTTTGCCATGGGGTTACAACCTTTGGGAATCCTCCTGCTCCACGTGGGCCTCCTCCAGGGGCTGTGGGTGGATCTCTGCATCCCCATGGATCTCTGCAGGGCACAGCTCCCTCACCATGGGCTGCATCATGGGCTGCAGAGGAATATATGCTCCAGCACCTCCTCCTCTCCTTGTGCACTGACCTTGGGATCTGCAGAGTCGTTTCCCTTGTTCTCAGTGCTCTCTCCAGCTGCATTTTCCACTTGTTCTTTGGGGTATTTTTCCCCCTTAAGTATATTATCCCAGAGGTGCTACCGCAGTGGCTGAAGGGCTCAGCTTTGTCCTGCAGTGGGATCATCCTGGAGCCAGCTGGCATTGGCTTTGTAGGGGGAAACTTCCAACAGCTTCTCACAGAAGCCACCCCTGTAGCTCCCTGTACCAAAACCTTGCCATGCAATCCCAATACCAGCATTCAGCCCAGCAAAAAGTGCCAATCTCACTGGTGGTTTAATAACTTCTGTAAAAAGCACTCATGGAAATAAAAGGAAGCAAGTAAACAATCTGTTGAAGAGCATAAACTTTCAAAAAGTCATTCATGCCATTAGCTCTTCATTTTTTCACTTCCTGTATTTAAGTGCCAATTGAACACATGTAGGAAAAAATCAGCCTGCCATGCTTGGTTTCTGTCACTGTTTATAACTGCCAGCTAATTGTATTGAATGATACATCTACTTGATGTATTTCATATTCAAATAAAAAACAGAACATAAGACGATCATCATGAAAATGTCTTGAACGCGTCAGAAGAGCATGAGAGGGATTAATTTATTAATATTTAATGAGTTATTTGAAAAGGTGAAGTGTCTAAAAATGAAAAGCACTGTGAGAAGTCTGTTTATGATGAAAAATGCTGGATATATTTTATTTATGCAGCTTGACTACATAACAGCCAAAAAATGCAAGTCCAAACAAGGATGAAGAGACAAACACTGCAATGGAGAATTTGTCTCATGAGACATGCATTGGGCCTGCTAAACGAACAACTTTCCTCTCTGGGAGCAGTGTTCAGTGCCTCAGGGTGGGTTAAGCCTGGCAGGGTCAATGCTGGCTATGGGGTCAGGTCCCAGGGGCAGTGACAGCTCTGAGCTCTGAGCTGGGACATGGCTTTCCCTTCCCCTGTGTGTGATGTGAGATGCTTGCACTTCACCTGTGCCCCAGACTTGGACCTCACACAGCTCCTGCTCCCTCCCCTGGCTCACTGATTCAACAGGTGGAGACACTGCTGTGAGCATCCACATCCAGACATTTGTTGCTCGGGGTTGGGCTTGTGTAGGGTGACTTATGCAATATCTTGGGTTAGGGCCTGCACAACGCTTTTCTGCTGTCAGGCAGAGCTTTGAGCTGTTTTGTGTTGTGCAGGCTAAAAAGTCTGTGCCATGCATGCCTTGATAATAAATACATACATAAAGATAGATTTGCTTGCACCTCGTGTACCGCAAACATTTGAACATAGATTGCCTGCAGGCAATGCACTTAGCAAATGCACACCCATCTGAGGTGTGAGCAAGAAATAACCTTCAAAGCTATCAAAGGCTGCTGTTTGCTTGGGTGGGGAGGCCAAGTGATGGCAAAACCTTCCCTCTGACTGCCTTGTACTGTCTTTACTTTGATATAATCTCAGCTGCACTAACATCATCCTTTGCACATGCAAAATCCTTCCCCACCTCGGTCTCTTTCAATTTCCAGCTGGTTTCACTATGGGAAAATATTGACAAAGGTTTGTTGCATTTTCTTCCTTTCCTAAACTCTCCTGACAAACTTTTATAAAGAAAACTACACAAGAAAAAAAAAACAACCCAACCAAACTTGAAAAAAAAAATAAAAACTTTAATTAAATGGTTGAAATTAGCACAAACATAGGGTTTTCAATAGATTTATTGAATATCTCTTGAATGTAGTGATAATAAGCACTGAGCATCCATATGGGATGAAGGTGAAGTCCCTTAACCACCCAGCTGACCCAGCACCTTTTACCCCTGTCCTGAATATAGCTTCCTCCTTCCCCAAGGACAGAGACAGTGTTTCCTGCAGTAAAAAAACACTGGTGATTCTGTGATTGGTTCAAGTTTGATTTTGCTGTAGATTCTGCATGAGCTGGGACAAGATGCTTCATCTAAACACTCTCACTTGTCTTGGCAGGAAGAAGAGGGTCTCATCTTTTTCCATTCTGATTTATTTATATCATCAGAGTCAGAAGGCTTATTAAATATGAGGCCAAAGTGCCTGAAATAGGGGCCTTTTGGTGTTAATATTGACACTCTAAAAGAGTATGTTTGCATAAATGTGTAGTCTTACACACACAGACAAGTACTTTAGTGTGATTTCCTGAAGGAGAAGACGTCCCTATTAAGCATTATCACTGAAGAACAGGCTGTGACCTCAGCCCAGCACAGAGGAAAATAGGGAAAGAAGAGCTTGTAGGGGAAGATGATGGACCCTGTTGATCCCAGGAGTACTCCCTGCCCTGGTGACTCACCTGCATCCTTACTTGGATGTCATTTCTATAACAGGAATTCATGTAGTTGGTGTCCACCCTCATATTCTCAAAATTGCAATGTAGACTGGAATAATTTGGTCCTTCTCCATCATCCTTAAAACACAACTGTAAATGAATTTTTCTCATACCAGCTCTGATCCTGGGTTATATTTTTGTTGGGTTTGGGCTACAGAACCTTCCTCATCATATATCATTCATTCTACATATCATTTAAAGTCTCTTTCAACAGCTATAGGTTCATTTTCTCTAAACTTAGCTGTGAACTCTCTATTACTCATATACTCACTAAATGATTTGATTTAATAGGTTCTCTTTGCCTCTAACACATTTCCATAACTTGTTCTTTAATCTTCCTTTGATCCTGAATACCAGAGAGATTTATGTGCAATTTATTCTTACGTTGTTGTACTTGTTTAATCTTTCATTTTCAGTTGGATTCATTTTCAAACGAGAGCTTGTTATAGGTTCAGATTACTGTTGACAGTTGGGACCTACCTGCTCTTTCTGAGACAGGTTTCCATTGCTGTGTTTTATCTTTATCAGTTTCCTCTCATGCATTTAATTCAAGGGCTCCAAGTAATTCCATGGAACTCCTTTCTGCCTTCAGATGGAGACTGGGGCTTTCCCTTTCTTTACCATGTGTTTGATTAGACCTTCTTTCTCTAAAGGCAAAACCCATGACGACCCTTTTTCCAACTCAGGCAGCTGGCTGATGATCCATAACATCAGTTCCATCCCTTTTCCCATTGCTTTGATCAATGAATGCAGCTCTCTTTTATCTGTTTTTTGTTGTTGTTGTTGTTTTCTTGTAGAGCAAGGTATCAACAATTTTTTTTTGCCTTAAGAGCACCTTGTGTTGGTAGGTTTAAAAGATGATAGGGGGTGTCAGAATCCATCTCTAGCAGACATACCTGAGTCAAAGCCTCCAGCTGCCCTCACAGTTCAGCAGTTTATTGAAGGAACCTATTTGCTCCCTGGGAAGATCTTTTCCATCTGTCCACCTGATTCTTCAAAACAGAAGAAGGAAGAGCAGGCGGCTGGTCACCCCCTCAATGTGATGCTGGCCAGATTAATCACCAAGGATGTTGCAGAAGGTAATCCATGAGTGAACAGTTTCCCAGAGTTTATTTTGGATGAAGGGAAGGAGTCTGCCTTTGGGAAGAAGCTGTGGTAAATGAAGCAAAGACAGAAAAGCCCTCCCCAGCTGAGAGATGGAGACAGCCCACACCTTTTTAAATTATATCATTCCCTAAAGAGCCTTAGGTCCACTTTGATATCTGAGAACCACCCAGACCTTGCCATAAAAATCAGGCTTGTTTAAAAAAAGAAAAGAAAAAGCAACCAAATCTTTTAGCTCACTTGAGAGCAAATAATTTTTGAATATTACATGGCTCAAGACTTTTTGAACAGACACCCTGTGGATATATGGCCTTCTGATGGCTACCCTGAAAACCATGGTGCTGCACCCCCAGGTCACACACACTGAGTCCTGGGAAACTGAGGCAAGGCTGGAGGGACAGCTCGGGCACTGAGCTGCAGGAGGCACAGGCAGTGCCATTCCCAGACACTGCAGGGGCAAAACCCTCCAAAACACCACGATCAGAGCCAGCACTGCCAGGCCTCTCAGCCACCCTGTGCTGCCTCTGTGACTCAGAGCTGCTATAAATACAGCTCAGCAAGATGAAGCTCCCTGACAGCTTCAGAAGCCTGGTGAATCAACTCTTCAGCAACCTTGCTGATGTGGGAAATATGAAATACTTTTTTTGGGGAAGAAACCTGAAAAGCAGAAATTCTCAGGAAAAAGAAACTGTCAGCATGAAGGGAGTGTATTGGTAATTTAGTTACAAAAAGAAGTTTTGCAATACTCTCAGTTTATTTTCCCTGCACAGAATATTGATTTCTAGCAAAGAAAAAATCACCAACTGAGGCAACTAAAAAAAAAATAATTTCCTCTGCATTGTAATGGCACCATGAGGAAAAAAAAATAGGAGAAAAAAGCCTATCTAATGTCTCGTTAAAACATATTTAATCTCATCTCAGACCAAAGATGCTAAAATGATTTCATCATAATTGTATTGTTATGGAATGACTGTTCTGTGTGATCTTCACTCTGAATTTCTCAGTGTTGTAATATTTGATTATGAGGGGAAGGAGGCTCAGCATTAATTTTTCCATTCAGCTTTGAAGAGGTGTAAGTAGGTAACAGAGAAAGGGATGTCTAATGGCAATACGTGCAGCTTTTGTAAAGCTGGGGACATTTTAAAAAGCAATTTGGTACCAGACTGGATGTTTTACAGCCTTTTAGTCTTCTATTTTGTTTTCCAAAGTTGAGAGAAAGAAAAAAAAAAAATAAATCTTCCCTTTCAGACCTGCACTTCACTCCCAGCTCAGCTGAGCTCCTGCAGAGCCTGCTGGGGTGTCTCTGAGGGACCAGAGTGGGCTCAGGGGAAAAGCCCAACATGGCTCTCATCTGAACTCAAATTTGGGCTTCACAGTCTATTCACAGTCCAGCTGCAGACCCTGAAAAGTCTTATCAGCTCTCACAAATGCAGATTTTTATTTAAAATAGGAAGAAGCACTCTAGGCCACAGGAGCTCCAGCAGCAGTGAGAGGAGGAGGGGATCACGTTCCTCTGTCAGTGGGGAGCACAAGAGGCTCACAGCACTCCAGCACAGTTGAATATCCTGGGACTCGTGCATCTCTGGCTTGCTTAAGGCTGCTCTGGGGTAGGATCATCCCCAACAGGAATTGCAGCTCCACCTCCAAATCCCATATCAGCACATCAGAGTGAAATCTGCCTGAAGATAACTAAGGAGCTAAAGGGCATTCAGCTGTGCTCCTCCTTATCTGGACTTGCACAGGGAGGCCAAACCAAATGATACCCTCAGTGCATAATTAGGTTGTTCTGTCAGCAGCAAAAACTATTAAACCTGGGTTCCTACAAATTTGCCTCTGGAGCCTCCCACAGAAAGCCATCAGATCTCCTCCCACAGCATCTTCTACACAGAACCTCCTTCCCAGGGGTATCCTGATCACCTTCATGTCCTCTGTAGTTTTTCCCCTTCAGCTTTCCATGGTGATGCCTTGTTTATGTGCTCTGCCTTTTCCTTTTGGACAAAGATCAGGATATGCAGCAGCCAGGAGCTTTCTGGGGGTATACATGGGCATTGATTTAGTTCACCATCCTCAATGCAGTTTCCTGTCTTTATGAAACTCACAGGAATTTCATAGCTCCCTGACAGAGTTTGTTGACATTGTCCAACAGACTGAGAGAGGCAGGGGGCACGGGGGGGGGGGGTTCAGTGACAGAACTTTTGTTGTCTCCAGGGCTTTTAGAAGAGAAAAATCAGCTGTTTCCCCAGGATATGTGACTTGGACAGGAGTCAGGTAGGCCCGACCACACTGTGAATGAAGGAGAGGGAAGGCATCCAGCTCTGGCACGGAGCAGCAGGGTGGGCTCGTGCATTCCTACAGGGGCTTTGTACTGTCCTTTATCCCTTCTCACTGGTAGAGCCCTGTAACAGGCAGCACTTTGGAGCGTTGCACAATAAACACTAAAAATGGTGACAGAAGGAGAACAGCTTGATCAGAGGCTGCTACAGCCACTAATCTGCCTGCTGCAACTTCTGTTGCTGCTATTTTGGCTGCTGCTTCTTTCATATTGTCTCTTGTAGTGTGTCCAAGAAAGCCAGGCTATTGATCCTGAACTCAGACGTACCAGCCTCAAGACCCAGCAGAGAAACATCAGCACCGGTTTCAAGTGTGAAAAAAGCCCACTCCCAGGTGCCTACTTTGGTTGCTGTCATTCAGGACAGTCCAGATCCACAGTGCCATGATTTAATATAGTCCATGCAGAACTAAACCAAAAAATTTCAGGTCACTATCTCATTTTCCAGGCTTTGAGGAGCTGAGGAGCAAGGGGGGCAAAGTCCTTGCTATTTTCTCCCAGAGGCAATAGAAATTGTTCCTTACTGTCTTCTTTGCAAATCCAAGAGCAATATTATACCTTGAAGTCAAGCTCTGCTCTGCCTCTCAAATAGAGGAAGGGTTATTTTCTAAGGAAAACAGATTTCAGACAGCCCTGAATCAGCAAGGTCCTCAAAGCCTGTCACATGAAGATACCAGAGGTGTTTTTTTTTCAACATTGTGGGGTTTTTTACCAGGCTCCTCGTACTTTCTCAGAAAGAATCTGCCTTTCCCCCTCACTTTCCAGATATCCATCCCAACACCCCTGACATGGACAACATGCACATCTGCTCTGAAGCTACAGTCATCTGTTGTTCTCTGTGTGGCCACTGTATGCATGGGGCCATTATGCAGAGAAATGGGGCATTATTTGTGTGTCAGGAGCGTTTTCTGCACGATTCCAGGGAACCACAGAATCCTTGGGGCTCCTTCAGCAGTGACACCACCACAGCAGCGGGTCCAGGAGGAGGGGGAACAAGCTCCCTGCTTTTCCAGGGTGAGGGGGAACAAGCATCAGCAGTGATAAGCTTTGCTGGAAAACATGCTCTAACGAGGAATGAAAGGAACTGTTGCCCTCTGAGTCAGGAGAACAAAGGCAACTGTACTTTAAAGGGTCTTAAACTTACACAGTCCAGCAAGAGCAGCTGCAGGGAGCTCGCTGGTGCCTGGATGGTAAATTCAACCCTCTACTCTTTCCATTTGCATCTGTCAACTTCCACATTGTACCACTACTGGAATTCCCAACAGAGCCCTGTTAGGAACAAGCCTGGGGATCATCAGGACAGACTCCGGCCCCATGGAGATTTTTGGTGATGAGAGGAGGCACAGCAGCAGTGAGAGGCACAGCAGCAGTGAGACATCATATCCTGACAAACTGTGATGGAGAGCAGGCAGCCACCAGGATTTGGAGCAAAGAAAAGGACAAACAGCTTGGGCCAGATGAAGCAAAAAGGTGCCACCAAGGAGCTGTGAAAAGGGAAGGGAGAGAAGAAGTGGGGTAGGGAACAGAGAAGGCTTTGCAGAATGAATGTCTAAATTTGGAGGAAAGAGGGCAGAGATCCAAAGGTTTATTGACAGTTAAATAGCATTCTCCTCAGTTAATTAGTTTCATAGCTACTCTTAATAATATATCAAGTGAGCTGAAAAGCTCTCCAGAAATACTAGGAAGTGCATGGAAAATGTTATAAGCAGGCAGTCTTATTGAAAAACTATGTTGTAAGTGTCCATCTGATAAATCCTTGTCATGCATCTGGTGAGCTGCACAGTGTGGTCCAGGGGAGCTGCTTTGCATCATTTGAAAAGCACAGGGACATTTTAATGTCAGAAGAAAATGAGGGTCAGATGGTAGGATTCACATCTAGGAGCTTGTGAATTTTGTCCCAAGACACATCTCCTCTCTTGAATCCTTCCCCAGGTTCATTCTTTATCTGGGATGGTAGTCTCTTGTGCTTGTCCTGGCTATGTGACTTTTAAACCAACATAATACTGAGGTTATGGTCAAGGCCTCTCCCAAGTATGAAGTATCTCACAAGATCTGAACAGTAATGCCCTCAACAGCTCACTCTCAGAAATACTCAACCGGTGCCATGCAAACCAGAAGTCACTTCTGAAAATCTTGGCTCACGGGGATGGTTTTGTCAGAGCATTGCCATTTAAAAAGACAGAGAAGGAAAAAAACTGTAAAAATGTATTTTGGGAATAGCTTATAGACACCCACCTCAGTCTTAAGACTGATGGGGTGCTGCATCTCTGGGATAATCTGTGCTGCTTTGCAGCAAGAACTGCTGAGGTTCAAAAAGTGAAAAGTGGAGGACAAATTCCCAGAGCCAGGTATAACCTTCACTTCTCCAAGTGATTAGTGCTTTTCACTCAGGACTAACACTGGAGAATTACTCTGCAAATGTCATTTTCCTTTAATACCTTCCCATTCCTGGACACCTGCAGAGGGGAACTGTGTGGTGCTGACACACCATATGGCCATCACTGCTCCTGGCTGCTGCACATCAGCCCGGCAACAAAGCCCAGCCTCGGGGCATTTTTCAGCAGGACTCTGCCTGATCCTTGTGCAGCCCCGGAGCACATCTTGGGTTTCTCTGCTGCTTCTTGCCTCGGGATCTGTAAGGGAACTGCTCACTGCAGCAGATGAGTGGCACTTATGGAGACCCAGCAGATGATACAGTGTGATCACAGTGGTTTCCAGCTGCCTGCATTGGCTGACACTTACAGTCCTTCCATCTGTCTCCTTTTGGTCTGACCACTGCCTTTCCCTGCATATCATGGCACTTGGTGCTGGCTTGGGACAGGAGTGTCACCTTCCTCCCAGCAGATGTGGCTCCAGCAATGCTGTGGCCATCAAAGAGGGAGACACCCCCTGTCTCACATCTTTATCACTCACAGGATGAGAGCAACTCAGAGCCATGTAATAGGCAGTTTGTCCTTTTATTTTTTCAGTACTTGGACTTGGGAAATACTTTTTCTCTTTTTTACCCTGCCCAGGTGGAGGTGCCCCCACCCATGGGGTGTCTGTAGCGAACAACCTCATCTTTGTGTTTAAAACAAGATAACAGGCATTGCCAGGCATCAAAACCCAGGAGAAGCCAGGGGAGACAGGCTCAGGGAAGTCCGTGGCATCGCCTGTCCGTGTGTCCTGGCGCTGTCAGCACTCTTCTGTCGCTGTCGGAAAGCGCAGCTGAGGCGTGGCCAAGGGGACAGACAGTAGCCAACCTCCCTGCCCCAAATCCCTATTTCTGGAGCTGGCAGAGTGCCCTTGACAGGTTTGCAGGATGGCGAGACCTGCTCACCTCGCTGGGGTACGATTTGGTGCGAGATTTGATAGCCCCTGAGATACCTCCGAGGCAGAGCCGAGCAGGGAGAAGGGAATTTCCCAGCGCTAATTATCGAGCAGTCGTTAGCCGGAGCGGCTCCCCCTGCCAGGGGATTAGACAAAGCATTGTTTCTCACTCAATAAATCTTAACAACAAACGCTTAATTCTCCAGGCACCGTGTAGGAAAATTAATCCCGATCCCCCACTTCTTTTTTCTCATCAGCAGGGGTGTTTCCCTGCCACCACTGCCCGCAGCCCGAGGCTGTAATGACAGCGCAGCGCCGGGGAAGGTGCATTGCAGCGAGCTGGGCTGGCGGGGACAGCGAGGGGACAGCGTGACAGTGCCCCTCCAGAGACACGGGACTTGTCTCTACCTCTCGGGATTCATCAAGAAGGTGGCAAGGGTGTTTTCATCTTTGAGTGGTGTCACAGAGGTTTGCTAATTCACTGCTGAGAATGTTATAAATGTTCAGAAATGCTGAATGGGAGAGCCATGGTGGGAATTCCAGTACAATTAGGATTTCGTGGCTCTCTGAAAAGTGCTGCATGAAGAGGAGCTGCAGGTTGCAATATTAGTGCAGAGGGATCCTGTGAGCTAAAGGGATCTGTGTTTCAAACCACATTTTTAGCAGGAGCCACGTGTGAGCAGAGTCAAACCCAGGTGTACTGTGTGATCTCAGGAATCTCCTCCCATTCCTGTAGGTTGCCAGTCCACAGGGGAAGCAGAGAAGCTGTGTCTTGTTCCCCAGTTCCCACTCTGAGGAGAAGGTAGGAGCTCAGACTGGGTTTTAACTAGGAGAGAGGAGCAGGCCTTTGGATTCCTCCAAATTTGCTACATCATCCATTCAGTTGAGCTTGCTGCTGCAGAATTCCTGCTGGTTCTCCAAGGGCCAGTGTATCTCACAGCCACAGACAGGAGTATCCTCCCCAAAGCCATTTTCCACACGGCTGCACTGCCTTCGCCCCAGCATTTCCACTCATCCTCTGGGACACAGAGAATCACAGAATGCTTTGGGGTGGAAGGGACCTTATAAATTATCTTATTACAATCCCAGGGCGTGGATAGGGACACCTTTCACTGGACCA
The DNA here is from genome assembly GCA_013401135.1 of Cettia cetti. Lineage (NCBI taxonomy): Eukaryota > Metazoa > Chordata > Aves > Passeriformes > Sylviidae > Cettia > Cettia cetti. The sequence continues at coordinate 19,954 of VZUI01032464.1, forward strand.
GGTTGCTCAGAGTCCCATCCAGCCTGCCCTTGAACATGGCCAGGCATAGGGCATCCACAGCTTTTCTGTGAAACCTGTTCCATCAACTTCTCTCTTCTCAACGTCTGGAGGCTCCTGGTCCTTCCTTGTGTGCCTACTGCCCATGCTGTTCTGCACAGTTTTCTCACAGGCTGTTTGCAGTTCTCCTGCATCCTGTTCCAGCATCACCTCTTCCTGCACCACCCTTTCTCATTCATGAAAGAACTAAGGCAGGTTTTCCCCAGCAGTTTTTCCCCAGCCACACACAAGCGTTTCCACACAGCGACACCCTTGAGTCAGTGCACACAATCCTCCCTCAGCAGTGCTGGGACTGTCAATCTTCTCACACCTGCTAAGTGATAGAGTGCTTCTCTCAATTTACTTATCCATCATTTTTATTGAGAAATCTGCTCTAGTCCCACACAGTTATATGAGTTAATGGAAGGATGATTAGGGGATTCTGTGAGAACGAGCTGTGATTTCATGCACGCTGGTGCAAAGCTGGGACTACACTGCACCATCCAGCACAGCTGCTCAGGATTTAATCCCTTTTGCCTTGAGTATCTAGTTATTTGAATCCTACTTTGCTTGTTTTTATAATTTTAAATATCCATGTATATTGTTTTAAAAGCCATCTGGGTGTTTATTGCTGTGTTTCTGAGCAGGGAGAATTCTGTGCCAGTCTGGTCACATCTCAGAAAACCTCTCTTCCTGATTAACTCTTCTAGTGCCAATTCAATTCCCATTGTGTCATGGGCATACAGCCCAGTAAAGGCAGGGAACAAGCATTCTCCCAGTCAGCAAAAACCCTGCAGGCCAGAAACTGAATCATTTAAAGGACATGTGACAGTAACAAACTGTGAAAGTTCTCCACTGAGTCCTGTTTCAGTAGGAGGTGAAGCTTGGGGGAGGACGTCAATAAGCTTCTGAATGCCTGAAGTCCCAAAGCACTTCAGCAGCACCTTAAAATGTGTGAAAGGTTTCACAAAATATCTCCTATTAAAAGAATCTTCTATAGCATAAAGGTGCTCTTGACCTCTGAGGTTTAGAGAAAGCCAGCTTTTTCTCTGCAAAATGGAGATATGTCTTTTTGGTCTGAGTACAGGTCAGGGAGGGACTGATAAGTACCAAGAAGAGGGGTAGGGGGTTCTGAACAGCATGGTAAGGGCTGCAGTGAAACTCCAGTGACATCCCTGAGGCAGTGCCAGTTTAGCCTCAGCAGCTGGGGCAGCTGCACAGTGGATGGGAAGTTCTGAGTCTAATTCACAAAACATTTTAAATGTGTGTGTTGAAAGGCACTGAGGGACATCCACGTCTTGTAAGGCCATGTGTTGGTGGAAGCTGGATAAACGCTCGCTCACTGAGATGGGAATAGCACATCATCCCTGACATCCTTAATCACCACCAGCCCTGGAAAAATACCTGCAACGAGGCACATGACAAGTATGTTTAGTGCACAATAAACATCAGCTGCTCCTTTCATACATCCACTTGTTCTGCCTCCCTGTTCCTCTGATCCTGTTGGGCTGGGATTTTGCCTCGGCACTGATAAAGAAACCAGAGATTTTGCCAGCTGCTGGCTGGAGCTGGGTACTGATACAGCTAGACACATGGCCAGAGCTTTATAGGCCCCGTGTAAATGTATCAATCTCTGGCTTAAAATAATTTCAGCAAGACTGCTCTTCAGAGGTGTTTTGTAAAGTAAAAGGTTTAATAAATGAAAAATAACAAACATTACAGAAACAAAAAGAAAAGCTGAGCACAGGTGTCCGAAAAACCTCTGACACCCTGCTAAAAACACTCCAAAAAGCCTGTGAGTTTCTTTGTGCTCCCTCTTTAGTACTAGATGGTTCAGGTGAGCCGTTTGGCCCCTGGCCCAGTAAAATCAGCAACAGGCTTTGAGCTACACTTTTCAAGCCCAATCAATGCCTCTGTGCTGGCACTGAGCCAATTACTGTCAGGACAGCAAAGAAGTTTCTGGGTCTGTTACCTTATAAGAAATACAAGGGGTGAGTCTCAAACCTTTCCCTGTATGGAAACACCCGCTTGGGTTTGGGGTGCATTTTTACAGGGGTCCAGGTGGGCAATTAGCAGGTCCCTCTCCAGTCTTCCCATATGTGCTACAGCAGGAGGAATTGAAGCTGGTTCAAGAACCTTTTAAACTACAGAGAGCAGCAGAGATGAGAAAAAGCTTTTCCCAAGTACAGCCCTCTATGAACTGTGTCAAATTCATGTGAACCCAAGAGCTGATGCTCCATGGCTTTGATATTCAAGTGGCTTGTTTAGCACAAATATATAAAAAACCCCCAGGAACTGAACTCCCTATAAATGACAACTGATTAAGCATTCAAGCTACATAAATGACTGCAGAATTGTAAATATATTTAAAGCGGGGGGGGGGGGGGGGGGGGGGGGAATTCCCTGAAATTAACTTCAAGCTTTCTTTCAATTATTTATCATAGAATCTCAGCCCCATTAAGGCAAAGGCTTAATGGACTTGTTTATATGTTAATAAAAACATTCTGATTTTATTTCTCACTGAAAAGTTCTTACAGATGCCTATCTCACAAGGTAGAAGCCCAGTGAGGAAGGTGATGATCAAATCCACTCCTCACCTCCACCATGGGAGATGTTTAAACCAAATGGATGAGGTGAAATGAGGGGCAGTCAAAAAAAACCAGAACTTGCCAAATTTCTCCAATTCAAATCTTGAAATCAAGGAAGAAACAAAAATAAAGAGAAGGGAGAAGTATTTAAAGAAATGAAACAAAAAATATGGAAAGTATAAAAAGTCTGAACCCAAGTGAAAACAATGGAAGTGAATGGGATGACAAGAAGTGCCAGGAAATGGACAGAAGCTTGCCCAATTAATGCTCATTGAAATTGTGATATGATTTCATACCCTTTCCTGAATAAAAAGTCTTCCTTTCAGGAAAGGGAATGAAATCCTGAAATGAGAGAACAAATTCTAACAAAGGCACAAGAAACAAGATAAGATCAAAAAAAGTGCAAGTGAAAAAAAAAAAAAAAGGGAAAATTTGGAAATTGAGTGTTTGCAACAAAATTGACTGAGATAAAATGAGGGGCAGTCCAAAGGACCAGAACTTCCTGAAATTACTTCAAGGCAAATCTTGAAATCAGGGAATAAGCGTAAATAAATAGAACAGGAAAAGCATTTGAAGAAATTAAATCCGAGGGAATAAAAAAGGACAAATTCCTAAACCAAGTGAAAACCATGAAAGTGAATGGGATGACAAGAAGAGCAAGGAAACGGACAGAAGCTTGCCCAATTAATGCTCATTGAAATAGCAAGATTTTGTTCCCTTTCCTGAAAAGAGATTCTTCCTTTCAGGAAAAGGAACTAAATCTTGAAATCAGAGAACAAAGTCTAACAGAGGCATGGGAAAGGAGAGAAGATCAAAAACAGTGCAAGTGAAAAAACAGAGAAAATTTGGAAATGGAGTGATTGCAGCCAAATGGACTGAGGTGAAATGAGGGAAAATTGGTCCAAAACTTGTCAAAATGACTCCAATTCAAATCCTGAAGTCCGGGAAAAAATGTAAATAAAGAAACAGGAAAAGTATTTGAAGAAATGACATCTTAGGGAGATAAAAAAGGGAAAGTTCTGAAACCAAGGGAAAACAATGAAAGTGAATGGGATGACAAGAAGTGCCAGGACATGGACCAAAATGTGTCCAATTACTTGTCATAGAAATTGCAATAGGTCAATCTGTCTCTGGGAGACTCCTTGACTGGTGAATTCACACCATCATTCCTCCCTTGGCAGGTACTCTATCAGGAGAGCTGATCAAGGGGGTCATATCTTCATTTCCCCTATACCCCTTTCTCCATGGGTCTTACATCCATGTCTATTCCCATGATACAGAACTAATTTGCCTGTGGCTTCTGTTTTTGAGATCCCTGTTTTTAATCTCTTCTCACTGCTGGAAATCATCAGTCATTTCCATGAGGGCTGACATAGTAGGAAAGTGGTGAAACTTCAGTTCTGGGGACACCCCAGCCCCACAGCAGCACATTTTGGGTGGCTGGATGCTCGTTGTGTCTTCCTTCTGCTTAGCCACAGCTGAAGAAAATGCATCATTAATTGAGGAAATGAAGTGCACCTTCACCTTTAGCAGCAACTGAAGGGAAGAGGAAAGGCTTCTGCTGGCATGCACTGGGGAGGTTCTCAAGAAGCATAAATATCTGAGTTGGGAGAAAAAGGAAAAGAAGGATGAAAATCCATTTCTGGATCTGTTGCAGAGGGCACCGTGTCTGACTTGTCTTGAGGGGAGAAGAGAGATAGTTCCTTACTAAAAACATATAACAAGCACAGAGGCAAACGTCATTGTGTGCCACTACAAATATTAGGGCAATGACTCCATATAAAGGCTGCTTGAAGGAAAAAACCAACTTTTCAGTTCCTTATTTTTAAGAACATTTCAGCCCCACTGATTAGTTTAAAGATGGAGGAATGTCTCTGAAACCACTTCAGAGAAATAGCATCAGTTTCTTCAGAAGTTAGATCCTCAGGTAGCAAAAGTTTGGAAGAAAAAGGAGAGTTGATGTAATAATGACTTCTGTATTTTGTGCTGAAATTACATTTTTGGCGCCGCTAAATCCCATTGTGTGCTACGGAGGATATAATGTAATACTCATCAGAGGCAGGCAGCAGGGAGGTTTACTGGCACTAAAATCAATAGGCACTGAATAAAATGGCTCCAAATGGTTTAGGACCATGCACACGTCTTCTTTTGTAAGCTTAAAACCATTTGGAGAGGCATTAATTCATTAAAGGCCTCTTGAAGAATGTCATCATACTGTGTAGTCCATGCACATCAAGAGCATCATAGATTGTGGCTTTTATTAAGGAAGCTGGAGAATATAATTCTTCCTGGAGTACAACCGACTTTAAAATATGGTGCACTTTGAGATCAAAACAATGTTTATTGCAATGTAGTTACTAAATATTTTAACAAGTACAATATAAAACATAATGCATTCTGGAATGTGTTTATGCTTCTGAAGTAGCCACTATATTGTCAGATCCATTACAAACCACCATGTAGAGTTTCTGAATTGTTTTTGTTTCCTCTAATAGTTTTTTTTTTTTTTTCCTTTCTTCCTTTTATTGATTGCATGATACTATAATCTATTTTTATGTAGGGGTACCAACCCAAAGTCCATGTCTTTTCTCTTAAACATCTTGAGGACATGGAATTAGCATGCTTGCCCTTATGCTTACCTTTCCATAAGGTCATTTATTCTTCCTTATGGATAAGAGGATTGAATCCCTTAACTGGGAGGTGCAGTATGTTTCCATTAAAAGGTAAGTACTCCACAAGTAACTGGGGACCTCCTCATGCCTCAGCCTACACAAGCCTGAAGCTGAAAATGTCACTGTGACACAGAGGATAAAACTCAGATCTTCTCGCTCTGAATATGCTGCTTGATGGAAATCAAGGTGACTCAGGGACTCTAACATGGGCCATGGTCAGGAGAGTCACAATAACATATTGTCTGTGCTGGGGAATTCTTACAGCATCTTCCAGTACCTGGAGGGTCTGCAGGAGAGCTGGAGAGGGGTGTTTTACAAGGACACAGAGTGATAGGACAAGGGCTAATAAGCTGAGGACAGTTAAGATTAGATATTAGGAAGAAATTGTTCCCTGTGAGGGTGGTGAGGGCCTGGCACAGGTTGCCCAGAGAAACTGTGGATGTCCCATCCCTGGGAGTGTTCAAAACCAGGTTGGATGGGGCTTGGAGTAACCTGGGCTTGTGGAAGTGTCCCTGCCCATGGCAGGGGGGCAGGAATGAGATGATCTATAAGGTCCCTTCCAACCCACACCATTCTATCAGTGTATGAGTCAATGCACAGCTGAAAATCAGATTCTGGTGGACCATTCCCTCACCTGATGCAAGGTGGCATCACCCCATGAATAAGCAGTGGGACTACACCAATCCACGGCAGCTGAAGAGGCATCAGCCCGGTGGGTGCCTGCTGCAGATTTCCCTCTGGATGTCATTTTGGCTGCTGAGCACTCCCTCCCACTTCAGCTGTGGCACATGTGCTGTGGGATGTGTGGAGCAGGAAGCCCAGAGGACAGGCTGTGCTGCAGCCACGTGTGCAGTGCTGGCAGCGAGGGGGTCACAGCCCTTCCCCAGGGATGTGCACCGTGATCCCAGCAGCTCAGCACGTGAGGGCTGCTTTGATGTACGGGCCCTTTTCCTGGGGACACGATGCCACATGCAGGAAGGGACAGCCCTGTTCCTCTCCCCTGCCTGCCAAACCACAACAGAGAAGCTGACCATTAATTTAAAGGCTTAAAAGTAGACTCTTCCTCTAAAACCTAATATTTCAGCACTAACTACAGGCATTTCAGCTCTGTACAGCTTCTGAAGATCACAGCATCACCAACATCAGGAAGGGGTCTTGGTTTCCCTGAGCCAAGTGCTGTGCTCTGCTGGGACACAGCTGTCTTCACACCACCCTGGAAACTTCCTGGTCTATGCCAGTTACTAAGATGTCTTAGGGGCAGCAAGGAGGAGTATCCAATTCCTCGTGGCTGTAAATCAGAAATCATGGGCATTGAATTCCACCAACCACATCCCCTCTGCCCAGCTCTGAAATGTAGGATTGATGAGTATGAACAACAGCATGTGGTGTGGTCAGAGAAGCCTGACAGCAAGGAACACTCTCTGTGATCAACCACAGTTGGTTCCCAAGCTGGCTTTTTCCACATTATTTTACAAATAATGCTGTTATCTTTCAAGAATTAAGAAATTTGGCACAGAGATGATAAAATTCACTGCATTTGACCAGGAAGAGTGGATAAAACTGAAATGTGCAGTTTTGCCATCATCACATATGTTTGACAGAGCCTTCTCATGAAGACTTGGGCAGAATCTAGGATAAATTTTCCTGTGGTTGCCAGATGGAAGGACATTTTGGCTCAATTCCATTTTGCAAAAAACTTATGCAAGGATCAGTTTGTACTCCTCCACAGATCAAAAAGTAATTAGAGAAGATCTGTAGCTGTCCCATAAACACATGCTTACACCTGCCTTTTTTGGTTTGGTTTGTTGTTTTTTTTTTTTTTGGTTGGTTTGTTGTTTTTTTTTTTGCATTTGTTAATTTGCAAGAGCAAAATACAGTCCCAAAACCTGGAGTTTGTGGAATTTGGCATCCCAGTAGCCTCACTGCAGCACCCAGGTCCAGCTGTCTGTGCTAGGAGGGAAGGGTCCACACAAAAGCACAGGGAACATGAGACAGGGATGAGGAATCTCAGTTGAACCATCCTGCAGGTATAGGAGTGGTAGTGAGGAGAGAGGCTTGTTATCTGTGTGAAATTCCTGAGCAACTTCCAGCAATGGAAGTTCAAAGAAAATTTCATTATTTGAGAAAGCTTTGAAAATATTCATTGAAAGCTACAAAAAATTGCTACTCAAATTTCAGGGCATTTTCCTGTTAATTGAAATACTAAATGAGTTTCTGCCTGTCCTGGTTTTTCCACCATTTTACCTATTAGCAGAAAAACATTATCCTCCATGGGATAAGCTTCAAGACATCCACAACCAAAGAAGAGCTGAAACTTCAGGATTTATTTCATAAATATTAATATTTACATACCTAATAGATTCCTTCTTTCCTTTGCAGAATATATATTCAGGTGTCTCAAAACACAAACACTCTGCAATAGAAAATCATGGAAGTTTTCCTTTCATGTAAAAATGGTATTCAATTGCACTGTCTTTTCTACAGAGCAGAAAACTCCCAGCTCTCACCATGTCCAGCAGAAACCTCTAAGAACCAGCTGTTCCTCTAAGAGCACCATAAAGCAGCCCATGGGGTAGGTGTGTGGTGGGGTGAGCTGGCACAGAGGACTGCAAGGACTGCAAGGTAGTGACTGGAAATGTGCTCACATTCAAGATGCTGAAACTAAAAGGTCCCCTCTAAAGGTGTGTCTCACTGTCAGCACCCTTCCTTCCCACCTGCTGTGCCCCAAAGAGGCTGAGGCTTGAGTTCTTGGGAGGTGTTGCCTAGAAGGCTCTCTGGTTTACTCGTCTAGTGCTTGGGTAGGTGAATATTGACTGTGTCATAGCTGGTTAAGTGGAGTGTCAGAGGCTGGGGGTGCAGGGGAAGATGTGTTCAGCCACTCCCCAATGGATGCTGGCTCTCTCCTGGCCAGGGGTGGGAGGATTTCCTCCTGATGGCACTGCAGTACACCGGGATGGGAGTAGCAGGATGCTCTGAAAAAGCAGATTGAGCCAGGAAACCAAGGTGGGTGTTTTCACTTCTCTTGCAAAACAGGTCTCTATCCCTGCTGTCTTCCCAAGTGGGGATGATGCAGAGGAGGAACAGACACTGCAGAGTCACAGGTGTGTGTCTACAGCAAGGACACTTTGAGCTCTCTACTGGTGCTAATCCCTGCTCTCAACCTTCTCTGTAAACTCTTGCATGGCAGGATCCTGCCCTGAATTGCCTTTGGCCCATGTCTGCTGCCCCCCAGTTGCTGGTTTTGAGGGTCCCTGTGAGCATAAGCTGGATTGTAAGCACAGGCTCCAATCCAGGGGCTCAGCCAGGTTCTGGAGCTTCACTGGAGAAGTGTCTGCAGTCGGCCTCCTCACAGGAAAGAAACTGCACCATAATGTCTCATTCCATCTCAGGGGAAATGCAGAGCAATCAAGCCATATAAGAATATATTTCAAGCTCTTCATAGCAGGTGTTAGACACTATTCTCCTGCTGCTGACAGGAAATGTGTGTGCAATTCTCTAGGTATCACGCTCAGAGTATGCTTCTTAAGGGTTTGCTGCTTAAATAATTCTGCAAAGTGTAAATGGCTCTCATAAAATCAGATAGTAAATTGTCTTATCTGTTTGTCCTGAATGTGCTCAGCCAGCCAGGTCTTTCCTGCACATCAGAGCCAGCCAGCCAACACATCTCAAGGCCACTGGGAGAGACAATTCCAGGCTAGGATTTCACATTAGGAATCTTTCTTAGGAGAAAACTGAGTTCAAAGTCCCATCAGCTGCGAAAAAAAATTAAAAGAGGAAATCAGCATTTCTACTGAGGATATGTAAAAGCATTTCTCATGCCTTCCTTTGCCATGCTGGCCATGGGAATGAGCAATCAGCACAACATAAACCACTAGGCGTTGAGGTATTCTCATGGGGGGAAAAAGCTTCCCTCCACATCAGCACTCAAGCACTGCCTTCTGCTAATCATCACATGGCAAAGAAAAAAAAAATGTGCAAAGAAAACTCAGCTAGCCTCAAAGAAAATTTTAAAGCCTCTTCTCCGTCCTGTTCCCAGAATAAAGGTAATTACATAACAAAAAAGCGTCTGCAAGTGAATGGCAGCGGACGTGTGCGGTGGGAGAAGGGGTTTTGACAGCAGGCACTGCTCACAGCCCCTTCCCCAGAGCTCCCGGTGGGCTGCCACAGCCACCCTGGCTGGGAATGTCCCCGCGAACCGGAGCTGTCGGTGCCGCTGATGGAGACGCTGCCGGTGGAAGGCGGCGGGGAGGGGACGGCGCAGGGGTCGCCCCGCGGGAGCATCTGCTGGGGCCCGGGACATATGGAGCTTTTATTCCTCCTTGTGGAGGCACGAGCGTTCTCGTCACCTTCTGCCACCCCCTATTGTCCGAGGGGGCTGAGACCGGCGCTGGGGACAGCTGCTGCCTCTGAGCTGCCTCCTTGGGGGACGCCACAAAGGACTCTGTCCCCATCCCCTGCCTGAGCCACTTCCCTCATCAATCAGGCAGCCACAGTGAGCCAGGAGGCGTGATGGACACATTGGGTCTGGTTACCAGGGGACAGGGAAGCTGAAGCCTATTTTTCCTTCTGGGGAGAAAAAAAAAAAGCTAAGGAAAAAAATCTGGTGGGCTGCACCTTCTGTGAAAGGGGAAACCACCTTCCCTTTGAATATCTGTGAATTTGGAATATGGCTATTTAAAGATGTGGAGGAAAAAAGTAGTCATCTAGAGCTAATTATACAGCTGTTGAAAAGCCCAGTAAATATGTTACTCAGGGATATATAATACCTTTGATGTAGTTGTAATCTGACTGAAGTTATTATAGGTTTTCACAGCTGCAAAGCGATCCAGCTTAGAAAGGCTTCTTTTTTTTTTTTTTTTTTTTTTTTTTTTTTTTTGCAATTTCCAGAAGCAAAGCAGAAAAAAAAAATTCTGCTGCCAAAGCAAAATGAAGATCCTTGTATAAACACAGTTACACAGCCTAAGAAAAATTATACTGGTACTGAGGAGTGATAACCTGTCCCAAAGCCTAAGAGTTTACTGGATAATAAATGACATCAGTGACTCCAAAAGGGTTAGGTTTCAGACAGGCTCTTCTTAGAGACAATTAAAGCTTTAAATAAAAGTGTGACTTTGTGGCGAGAATTCTCTATTCCCTTCAAACTAACAATAAGTAAAAGCTGTAAATGCTTTGAAAAAAAATTGTACTGAAGCATGAAATACAGAAAGGCCACTAGTAAACCTCCAACAAGTTCATTTAAATTGATCATGGATGCAATAATATCAGGAGGCTTTGTAAATGGGAGGGTTAAAAGCTGGAACTTTATTGCTGTTTTCATTCCCCAGGGCCCTGTGGTAAAACAAGTCTCCACGAGAGATCTCTAGGCGCTGAATGAATTATTCACTCAGTTATGGGTCATTAAACGAGGCTGAGCGAGGGCCGATGTCCATTATTACACATTATTACACTGTGGTGTATGAGAGAGGACTTACTTTGTGAAGATTGGCATGGGCATCTTCTCAGAATGCCTGGCCATTTCTGCCACAGCTTCTTCTGAAGCAGAGCAGAGGGGTGGTGAAGCAGCAGTACAGCTGCACAGAATAGGATAAAAGAGGCTTGAGGTTAAAACCACAGGTAAAGGAGAGGAAACGTTAAACATATTCACATGCTAATTGCAGAGATGGTTGTGTTAGCTTTAAGCTGTTATTGCCCTGCAACAACATTTTGTCACCTTTCTTCATCTCCCCAGGCAATGTGGCCCTCCCATGAGCATCTCCTGTTCCCGACACCTGTGATTGCTGATTGCCGTCCCTACACCTGCATAACCCATTTCCAGAGCTGGCCACGCTTTATTTCATCTTAGATAAATCTATCCAAAGTTTTGCTGACCTTTAGTAACCTCTTGGTGTTTTCTAAACCAAATTCAAAACAGACTAAAGAAAACTTTTTCTGATGATGAAGTTTTCCCATGCAACATTTCATCCTCTGTTGATAAAACTGGTGCAGCCTCTCTGTAGTGTCCAGAAGTGCTGAAATACAGTTTTGCCCTCGCTCTCTCCTTGAGGGAAAAAAAAAAAAAAAAAGAAAAAGAAAAAGCTTTTTTTTTTTTCCTGAGGTCAGGAAGGGAGTGAAGCTGTTCTTATCTAAGTAGTCCATATTTCTGGTGAGGGACAGGATTGTGGGGAGGACACACCACTCCTGGGGGCTGGACAGCCAGCATATCCCATAATCCAGCACTATCTTGTATGATCAGAGGCAGATATGTAAACATGTCCTTGTTTGAACACAGTCTCTATGGGAATGATTTAACCAAACATTCAAATTAAAGCAGGGCAAAAAATTCAGTTAAAGCTTCTGTGGCCTTTATAATCAAAAACAAAGGCTAGATTTTTGTTGACCTAAATGTTTTGGTGGTTACCCTGATATCTTCATGGTGGTTTAGTTGAAAGATGCCCTTACCAGTGTTAATTGACATTTTCTAAATGAGAGATGATGGCTTCTCAGTTGAAATGGCTTTCTGCTTAGAAATTCAAAAGAAAAACATTTCACAAATCCTCAAAAACAAACAAAAAGATGGTGAGTCCTAATGGCTTTCCTCCCACTCTTTCGGAGCTGTCAGAAAAACAACATGAAGAAATTGGGGAAAAGAAAAAAAAAGAAAAAAGGTCATTATCATGGCCACATTTCTTGCTGCTTACTCAAGCAAAATTCCCAGCAGTTCAAATCCCAAGACCCCCTTTCACTTTCCAGTCAGACAAAGAGTCATCCACTGAAGTTAATGAGAAAGAATCCGAGGTATGAATGAAAACTGAGAAAGGACTTCAGGACTTGTCTTAATGACTTAAAAAGACCATACCCTGAGTAAGGAGGTATTTGTAATGAAATGTAAGCCCAAGACACAGCAGAGGCAATTTAGTCTGCTATATTGCTTTTCTTAGGATTGCTTTTTATTAATGTTATTGTTGAGCTTGATGTACACAACCAGTCTCAAGGGGTGAGGAGGCAATAGCTTCTCTTTAATGCAGTTTTTCATTTTTGAGCCCTCAGTTCAAGCCCTTCAGGACACTAATTATCCCAAGTTGTTATTATCTGACAGCTGTCAATGGCCTCTGCAGAATGAGGTGGTGGTGGCAGCCTTGCTCCTGGAGGGGATTTGTCAGAATCATACAAACCTTGCTACAGATTTCCTGGGATTTCTCTCAACAATCAATCATTCGTGGAAAGAAACTTGTCTTCTCACTCCTAGCAAGATCTGCTGCTCTTCACATCTAAAAGGAAAGGATGGGTGGCTGAAGAGCATGTCCTTCCAGTGCTGATGGTGGTGTTGGACCACTAGAAGAATGTGTCCCTCCAGCGCTGATGCTGCTGGACATCAGCAGTGACCTCCAGGCTCCAGAGATGTCACCTGAACAAGCTTCAGGTGTGCTGACTCCAGGGAGGAAGATGAGTTCAGTAGTTAGCACACTAACAGCTCTTGGCCACGGATCCATTACGGACACATCCATGCCCTGAGGGCCCTGGTGTAGGACTTGAACCCATTTAGGCTGTTGTGACCTGATTAGTGCACAGTCAGGTCACATCTCAGCTCAACAGGCAGGCAGTGGACTTACATTTCTTCTCTGCTCCGTTCTACCAGTAAAAAGAAGCATTTTTGTTCCTGCAGTACTTTGGGGAACTACATTCCTACAGACACACAACAGCTTCAGTGGGAATGGCGCTGTAAGCAGCACTGCCTCCCTGCCTCAATGCCAAATTTCCCAATATATCACTCCTCATACTCCACAATTTGCTAGGAATAGATCCACCAGACTTTCCTACAGCAAATCTGGACAGCTCTGCCACTGTATATGTGAGTATAAATGGCTCCTGCTCCAGCTTAGCAGCAGCACAGGGACATAGAGAACTCCTGGAAAAACTGACACCAGCAAGCAGCTGTAATGAGACTAAAACCTACTGGCAGCACTCAGAAAGAGAACATTAAAATGGTTTTGGTGTAGTAGAACTAACAAGACCCAGCTCTCCTTGGGTTTGTGTCATTGGTCCTCTGGCCCACACAGTGACAAATTCTTCCTCATAATCTCAATCCTCAGCAATTTCAAGCTGCCGTGAACTCTCCAGCCAGGTGGCTGCTGCCCTCCTGGCACCTCCCATCTTTATATGGGGCTGTAATTCAGAGGTCTGTCCCCCAACAGCTGCCGATTTTCACTCAACTTCTAAGATTTCAGTTATCTTTGAAACTTCAGGTGAGACCATACCTTTTCCTGAGTCACTGTCTTCGTAAGAGTGCGAATGAGAGATTTCACAAAGCAAGAGAGGACAGGCATTCAAGGTAAATCCTGCAGGCTGATGCTTGGGGTATAAATACAGGTGGATCTCAGTTCTGTTCCCTGCCTTGGGTATGTTTTCCATATTTCATCCTGGTTTTGCCATGCAAATATTGGAGTTGCACAGGCATTCAAGGTAAATCCTGCAGGCTGATGCTTGGGGCATAAATCCAGACAGGTGGATCTCAGTTCTGTTCCCTGCCTTGGGTATGTTTTCCATATTTCATCCTGGTTTTGCCATGCAAATATTGGAGTTGCACAGGCATTCAAGGTAAATCCTGCAGGCTGATGCTTGGGGCATAAATCCAGACAGGTGGATCTCAGTTCTGTTCCCTGCCTTGGGTATGTTTTCCATATTTCATCCTGGTTTTGCCATGCAAATATTGGAGTTGCACAGGAGGTGCCCCAGCAGGCACAGTGGGGTTTGATCCCCTTTCAACCACTATGCCTGTGTGAAAAAGCTGGAAATTAGAGCTGGAATTAGGAATTAATGTTGTTAAAATCCTTTTCTTAATGGCCCGTCATTAGGACATGAGCCTCCTTCAGAAGGGAAATGTGAAGATGAGTCTCAATGGATCATCCAGGTACCACAACAGTATAGAGAACATGCAGGTAACTGATGTAAAGTCAAGCAAGGTGAAATGAGTAATAATAAGTCACTTACTGCCTCTCTTTCTGTAACACCTCTCCCACTTCATTAGATAGAATTTCACTCCTCTGAATATGAAAACTGGGCCAAAAATTCCTGGCATAGTTCAGTCATCCCACTGGCTTTGATGAGTAACTGAAGGAAAACTAATTTTCTCATTTTCTAGAACTTGAGCTGGAGGACTAAAATTCAAGAAAGGGGGCAAAAAATATTGTGTAATATAGCAAGATTTATGTACATGTCTTAAGCAGATAATTCAGGCTGAATGATGCTTAAAAGGCTATTATAGACTTGCTACCAGCAATGAAATAGCCTGTACTGCTATAAAATGTCTGCCCAGGGCACTTCAGTGATTTTGGTATTCTCTTTCTAGACTAGCCAGGGGAAATAGCTGAAGTGTCTGATAATGGAACCTTCTCTTTTTTTATGCTGCTGGAACAGCTCTATGTTGTTAGCTGTGAGGCTGCTGGAGGTGACTGAAACATGTATTTTTAAACATGCAATTGTTTTAAAAGTATCAGCTCTTCTCCACTCTGAGATATCGGGAGATTTCCATTAAGCTAATTGGTTACTGTGTATTTCTCAGGCCCACACTGAGCTGCAGGTGATGGGCAAAGTCCCTCTCCCAGGGACTCTCAGTCTGTCCATTTGAAACGAGCAGAAGTGATCGAAATTTCTTCTTCCCAGTCTGAAAATGCTGATTCAAGAAAACAAACCCTTTTGGCAGAAACTCATGGCTTGTGGGAGACCTGTTGGGAAATGCCTTGGAGCTGCAAGAAAGGCTCTGCTCTTTCACAGAGATTCAAAAAGGAGAGAGATGGACCCAGGGACCAGCGCCTGCTGCTGCTACTTCTGTGTCTGCCTGGCCAGAGCACCCGATGTCACACATTGGAGAGGGCATTTTTAATTTCCTTTTGGCCAGATAATTCTCTGTGAAGGAGCAGACATCACCAAAAACCAAAATTATGTTGCAGCACACCAATCTGTCATAAACTTTGCATGCATTTTATTTCTGCACGGGAAGAAAAAATACTGAAGACACAGAAAGGTCCCATGGCATGGAAACATCATTTTCCACTCAGCTCAGATAAAGGGCTTTTAAAAGCCAGTGCTGTTCTTGTCAGACATGGGCACTGAAACAAGCATAAGATGTTCATTATTAACATCCTGAAGTCCAAAAACTCCAGAGACATGGCAGAGAAGTTCTTGTCAGATATAAAAAGCAGGATAGCATTCAGCCATAGCCAAAGGAAACTTCATAAATTGAAACACTGACATATAAAATGTACAGTGCAGGTGTTACTTAGAAACACCATTTTTAAAGGCCCTGTAAAAGCTCTGGCACAATTTTCTTACATGCAAGAAGTGGCATATTCAATTTTTCCCCTTCAGCTTTAGCACTTGGATTTTGTATAGATAACATTTGGATAAGAAAAACTGGAGGAGAAACTTCAAGCTTACCTTACAATATCCAGAGTGTGGAAGGGACATACATAGAATAATTTTTTCCTGATTGAGCCCACACCTTGAAAAGAAAAATAACTGGGGTGGGCCAGCAAAGCCAAAGAACAGCTGTGTTTAACTATTGGCTTTGGTCTCCTGCTCCATTTCCTTGCACACTTTTAAAAGCAATACCTGTGTTTAGTCTGATGGAAAGCGTCTGTCTGAAGGTGCTCATTGCTCCTATGAACATTTTCACAGACACAGTGCTCAGCCCCATCTGGATGGGTTACTGATGATGTCACTTCTCACAGCAGTGACCAAAACATTGGTTTTGAGCAGATTTTTTTCATATCTCCTTCTTCAGTTTAAGGAAATGCAAAGTAGTAAATAGCAAACCTGCAGCCCCTGCTGTGCAAGAAAATGATTTCCAGGTTGAAAGACTGTTTGCCCTGACTTGGGAAATTGTCATCTGGATGTGCAGTGAGTTAAGAGAGTTAAGACCACAGGCCAAGAACATTCAGCCTTTTTACAGGACATCATGAAGGGAGGACATTGAGCAGAAGACTGAATTTGCACAGGCTGGTATGGGTCAAGAAGAGAAAAGAGTAAGCAGCAGCAAGAAGATATGACTGTAAAACTCTAAAAGTCAAAAAGTAAGTTTTCTCTTTCACTGTCATCAATAAATAAAATACTCTGTAGTCTTCCCTTGGTCACTGAGTGCTTTGGGTTTTTTTCAATAAATAACTTCTAACAAAGGTAGGTGACTTTTATGCATCTTTCCTTCAGTTCCTCTCCAAAGGCATGGACTGCTGATGCTGCCCAGGGTCAGATGCATGCTGTTGCTTTCACAATGTAGTTTCATGCACTTGAACCTTTATTTTGTAACCTGGGAGCTCCCTGTCTGACTGGAGCTGCCAGTTTCCCCTGGCTGGACTACTGGGCAGCAGGCTGCTGGCACAGCTCAAGGGCTGGATGATGCAAATTCCTCTTTTCCCTGTGATGCAGAGCAGGGCATTGGCAGGAGCAAGTGGGCAATTGTTTCTGGAAACTAAGAGCATCTTAATAAAATGTTCAAAAAGATGTGCAGGAAGCCATGAATTGCTGCCTGATCTTTTATTCCTTTCAGTGGTCATCCCCCAAGTTTGACAGCAGTGCCGAGCCCCAGTGCACTGTACCCTGTGGATCAGGAGCAAAGCTGCAGGCTGGAAACCAGCATGTGGCTCTTGAAAAGTTAACTCCTTCCAGGACAAAATAAACAGCCAGCACTCTCAAAGGCTATCTGCCAGCTCTGGAAAGCACATGGCAAACAAGCCCAGGCAGGGGCATTGAGGGGACCAGGAGAAACAATGACAAAGCAGCACCTGCAACCACAGGCATCACAAGGGAACCTACAGAGAAATCAGCAAAATGGTACAAAACAGTCTTCCAGATCTTACTACAGGTCAAATTCTGCAAACCTGCCCACAACTAAACAATGCAAACCTCTGAAGGGGATTTTTTCCCTGATTAAATGGACATTTTTCTCCTGCAATTGCCCCAGGGGTATTAGTAAATTCTACATTGGAAAAATATCCAACAGAATCATTCAGAATTTTAAAAAAGAGAAATGGGAGTTCAATACTTGACAAGCCCACTTGAAGCTGGAAGGTTTGAGATGTCTTTTTCTTCCTATACATATTTTCACCATTCTTCTATATTTTAAAACTCTTGAGTGATGTTTGAATACTCAAATTTGCTTCAAGTAAAATGCTTATACTGTCTGTTCCCTATTCTTCACCATATGTACTCTGTAGAGTTTCTCCAATTTCTTTCAGTTTTGTTTTCTCTCCTTTTAGTCTTAAGAAAACCAAAATACAACCCACCCCCCTCCACTGTTCTAGAGAAACCCTCAACTGTTTTTCTAAAATATGTTAATCTCTCCATCTACCAAGTTACCTTGGTAATGTAAGTTTTTAGTGGAGAAATCATCCTCCATCAAAATTGCATTAAAACACTGCTTCTCTACATCAAGGGCCAAACTCTGCTCTCAGAAGTGCACACACAACGTTGCTGAAAGGAATTGCAGTTCCACACAGGAATCCAACAGCAACATCTGGCCCCAGATGTTTTATTTATTTGTAATTTAACATTGCATTATACAATATTCATAATTTTGCTGCTTTCCATTTCAATGACTGTTATTTGTATGACTTTAAGAGGCTGCCTGAATGCATTTTTAGTGCTCAAACAAGGAGAAATAAGTACACCAAAGCCAATCTGCATGTATTTTTGGAGGTTCAGAAATGTTCCTGATGAACTACACTCATGTCAGTGGTGAGAGATGCTGAACCACCACAGTTCCAGGGGAAATCAATTGTGAAAACACCTATAGGGTCTGTGGGAAAGCTGACTTTCAAAAGCCAAGGGAGCTTGCAATCAAGGACCTGTCCATAAGTTTTAGCAGAACCAGATGGTCAGAGAGCACATGGCAAACTTGTGGCACACACGGATGAGAAGGCAGGTCCCAGTGCAGCATCCTTTCCTTTATGAGTCCATGCACCTCTTATCCCCATCAAGGGCATTGGGCTGAAGAAGAAGGCACAAAATTGTGACATTGAAGCTGAGTGTATGATTTAGCGTTTCAGAGCTGGGAGAGTTTATAGAATCCCTAAAAACCAAGCAAAGCTGTCATCATTACTTGATTTTGCTAATTTATTTTTTAAGGCTTTTCTTTCCAACTAAACTGGAGCCTCCATGCCTGCTCTGATTTTGTCCAGGAAAGAGTTAATTTTCACCCTAGTAGCTGGTACTCTGTGTTGTTTTTGATTTAGTGTGAGAAAAATATTGATAACACACTGATGTTTTAGCTGTTGCTAAGTGGTGCTTACCCTGAGTCAAGGGCTTTTCAGCTAAAAGTGGAGGGGCACAAGAAGATGGGAGGGGACACAGCCAGAACAGATGACCCCAACTGACCAGAGAGATATTCCACATCATATGAGGTCATGCTGTGGAAAAACTGGCTGGAGCCCACTGGTCAGGAACTGGCTGGGCACTGATGAAAGTGGTGAGCAATTTTGTATATCCAATTCTTTAGTCATTATTATTACCATCATTATTATTATTTTCTTCCTTTTCTGTCCCATTACCTCAACCCAGGAATCATTTTTACTTGTCATTTTTGCTCTCATAATTCTCTCCCCCATTCCACTACAAGGCTGGGGGTGAGCAAGTGTCTGTGTCGGGCTTCGTTGCTGACTGGTGTTAAACCATGACACCTGTAAAGTTAATCCTGCCCATAAAACAGAAATCATTGTTAATATTTGCAAATCTCATCGCTGGAATGGAAATGGTGACCTGTGGGACCATCCCACTTTTCAAGCAATTGAAGCATTAAGACATAATTTATGAACTTGAGAAGAAATTTCCATATCACAAAGATTGCTTCATTCCCTGTTATGACTTATGAAGGGTGTAAGTAATAAATGAAGCTACAGAGATCTGGATTGCATAAGAACTTGTTTTGACATGTATAGTGCATCTTATTTATGGTGATAGCCCAAATGTACTGATTTAATGCAACTGAACATTATGACAAGGTTGTCCAGGCCAAGAAAAAAGGCTAAAGAAAGATCATATAATCTTCATTTCACTATATGTCAAAATCCCAGATAGCTGTGACACATAAGACAAGCTGTCAGTGATGCACTGAGATTAATTGGGGGTTTCTCACAGTATTGATGTGAAAGATGGACTATTGGGGAAGGGAGGGACAGAGGGAGTGAGAAACGGAAGGGAAAAGACAGTGGGAAGGAAGAAAGCAAGCAAGCAAGGAAATCAGTCCTGGTGGAATTATACTTTTTCTCTCCAGAATCCTTGCTCCCCAGTCCTGACCAGTACCACAGCACTTCAAGGAGTGCAGCATTTTTTCTGACTGTTAGCAATGATTGCAGTTAGCTGAACATTGCTGTGTATTTCTGTAAAACACTAAACAAAACCAGAAGAGAATGGATTCATCTTAAATCCAACCCTTGAACACATTTCAAACCTTATCTGGCATTTACTGTAAGAACTCTGGTTAGAATTATTACAGACATAACTGTCTTTGATACATGCTCAATCCAACTCTACCCACAGGCAAGAGGTTCCACCACTGAACCCTAAACTTTATAGACATGCTAGATGGTTTATTTAATTAGAGTCTATAATATATTCCACAAAGATAGTAATCAAAATACCAGCTGGTTATCCCCTGCTCAGCCACTTCTCCTATGAATCAAAAACAAATTATTCTTTTTCTCCCTAGTAGAAAAGTGTTGCTGAAAACAAAATACTAAATTTTGCTTTTAGGGCTCTCAAAAGACTAAGCAAGATATATTAGCTGTCTGAGGACAGATAACTTTCTATTCTTGGTGGAATTCTTGTTGGTTTAATTGGGCTTTGTTGAAAAAATAATGTTATTTTAAAGGAGCAATGATAAGAATGTGGGTGTATTTTTATGCACTCAGTCACTGGTATATTAGAAGTTCTGTTGTAGAGTTAATGTTACACAGATTTATAATTTTCTGTGATGTGTATAAACAGTATTTGAGTATTATAGAAATATACATGAGCATTACTATAACACAGATGTAACAATTCGGTCAGAATACCAACATTTGTTCACTTTTACAGTTATTGCAGTCTGGGCAGCTGCAGGGGAGATTTTTACCACATCACAGCAAGACAGGATTCAACCAAGGACTTAAAATTCTCACATGTTCCCCCTTTCACAGCTCTTTCTAATATTTACCATCTCGGCTCATGGAACCATAGAATACACTGGGATGGGAGGAACCCACATGGATCATTGAGTCCATCTCCTGGAACTGCACAGGGCACCCCAAGAATCACACCCTGTGCCTGAGAGCATTGTCCAAACACTCCTTGAACTCTGCCAGGCTGGTGCTGTGACCACTGCCCTGCGGAGCTGTTCCAGTGCCCAGCTGCCCTCTGGACAAAAACCGTTTTCCTGATATCCAACCTAAACCTCCCCTGACACAGCTCCAGCCATTTCCTCAGGTCCTGTCTCTGGCCATGAGAGTGAAGAGATCAACTGCCCTTCTGCTTCCCCTCATGAGAATACTGAAGACCCTAGTGAGGTGTCCCCTCAGTCTCCTCCGGGCTGAGCAGAGAAGCCTTATCTAAATCCACTCTGTCAATTCGAGCCATTGCCTCTTGTCCTATCACTACCTGCCTTGTAAAAAGTCCCTCTCCAGTTCTCTTGTAGCCACTTCAGGTACTGGAAGGTGCTCTAAGGTGTCTCTGGAGCCTTCTCTTCTGCAGGCTGAACAATCCCCATTCCCTCAGCTTGTCTGTATGTGTGCCCTGAAGCTGAGGAATGACAGCTGTCTTGCATAGGCAGCTCTCACTGCCTATGGACCAGCATGAAGAAAATCCACCTTCTGATTTCTGTGATTTCCAAAATGCAGGCTCTGAGGTGCTCTTGGCAAGCAACAAGCTGGAGTTCCAGTCCATATCCCTTACAACCACTGACACCAAGAGCCTGGCTTGGCTTTCATCCACAGACACAGGATAAATACGAAGGGCTTTCAAACCAAGAGAGGCAGACTGATTCCCATTCCTCTGTAATAAGATCAGCAGTGCAGAATTGGAGAGGAAGGCTGGAACCTATGGTTTCATTCAGACACCCAGCACTTCATCTTCCGTGTACCCTACAGAGTCAAGAGGGAGTTCCATCACTGTTAAAACTAAATCACTTTCAAGCTGATAACTTACCAAGTGCTCTCTTATAGTCTTTTCCTAAACAGAATAAGTATCTTCCACTTCATACTGGGTCAATCCCCAGTTGTTAGCATGAACTGACCAACATGATGTAATCTAAAGAAATTTGCAAGATAGGCATTGTAAATTATACCTCTTATTTTGGCTTAGTAAGGTTTTCAACATTCATTGATTGCAGTGAGTAATGTCAAGGTCTTTCCCTGGGAACCTCTCTTAATGTGATCCAAGCCCTACAAGTCCTGCCTTTCCACAGAGAAAGCTTCCTCGGGTCAGGCAGGCTGGATTTTCTCTCACCATCTTTCTTCTGGGTGGTTGTTTCCCTCATCTTAAGGGCAGAGGAAAGGAAAGAACAACCACACAGTGTTATGAAAAGCAACCTGGCAAGGAGCTGTGCTCTTGTGTAATGTCTAACCATTGTCAGCAGGCTACGGTTGAACCTGCCCAAGGAAATCAGAGCTATGAGCCCAGATTCCTCTGTCAGCATAAGCTTTTCATTCACACCTTACTACAGTTTCTGACAGCTGCGGCTTCCTTGTCAGATTAAATGTATCAGGATTCTGTGTTTTCAAACCAAGTAAGTTAAAAAAAAAAAAAAAAAAAAAAAAAAAAAAAACCAACAACAAAAAAAAACAACCACCCCAAAAAACCCCAAGAAAGCTTATTAGAAAGCATGGCATTTGCAAAAAAGGCCAGAATAGTTGTACTGATTTAACAGTCCTAATTACATCTCTTTAATACTGAGAGCAAAGGAGGGAAGGTGGGGAATCATGAACACCAAGCAAAGCAAGCAGTCCTATGCTGTAGGAAAAGGAAGAAATCCGTCACATGTAGCAATAGTTGTTACTTGTTTGCGGTGTTGTCTAACACAGTCCCAGCGCCTTTCAGCAGACCCAAAGGGGATGCATTACAAACCTGTGGGTGGATGCTGATGGTGTGGGCACCCTCCTTCCCAACCTGTGCCAAACTAAGGATGGCCTAGCCAGCATAAAAAGGCAATGAAACCCTTCCCAAACTCTCCTTTCTGGCCGGCTCAGAGCTGTGTTGCAGAGCACCCCCTCTCTGCTCCATGGCCTGCAGGCAAACAGGCTGCCTGTGTCCCGTGAGGAGTGCCGTGGTTCCGTGGTTAACCTGCAGCCTCTCCCGGTGCCAACAAAATGTCAAGGTTAAACGTAAAGGCATTGTTAAAATGCAGGGTGTGCAGGTGTGCAGAAACATCTTTAGTTATGGATATTCCTCCTTTGTCTCATCTACCTAAAAAGCTGACAGAACCTAAAAAGCTGGCACAACAGGCACAACTCCTGTGGGTGGAAATCACTCCTGAAAATCTCAGCCTTGGTGTGACAATGTCCTCAGATATACATTTCCTCCATATTCAAGCCTAGCAGTGGTGTCAACCAAATGATTCACCCACCTCGCTGAAGATACCAACTGTAACACAGCAAGGGCAGTGTGTGGTTTCCACCTGTCAAAACAGACATGGGTGTCACATGGAACAAATCAAAATTTTCTGTCCATGTGAAAGTCTTACTTAACTCTATGCCACTGGAAGGGAAATTATTTTTTCTCACCAGAAGGTTGGCAGAGACTTTTTAAAAAATGGAAAGCTATTTAAGACAAATGAACACCTACCACTTATAGAAACAATACATATAATTTATCATTAGCTCTTAAAAAATCCTGGGCATGATAATAACCAAACAATTCCAAAAGGAGGGTTAGAGGGAGAGTAAGTACAGCATCATATACCAGGCTTTGGTGGTCATGGAATCAAGCAGTGTCTTCTTTTGCTGTATAACACCATGATTACTCCTACACTTAGCATCCATATGCTATACTTGTAAATATGAAAGTTGGGTTGTTTGGAATATTTGTGTCTTAAGAAAACTCAAGTGTTTTTTTTCCTTGATGTGTAGAAAACCTGAGACACAGAATTAGCATGAAGTTCTTGTAAGAACACACATGAACAATTTGAAAGGGTAAAGAATAGGAGTCTCTACAGTTGTTTACAGATCCATCAGTAGAAATTATCACTTCTTTTTTTTTTTTAACTGTATTAACATTGCTGCAGTCATCTATATGGAGTATATAGAGCTATGTGGCCTTTATAGCCAGCTATACAGATATAACCATTACGTGGGATTCTGAGAGGTAAAAGGAAAATGAAGAGAAGAAAATCACCTTCTGGAAGAACTTAACCATCTTGTTAAACTGTGCTAAAAATCTTCAGAAAATGTAAAATTGAACAGTGTAATGAAGGTATGAAATGCAGGACTGACAGGACCTGTCCACAGCAGAAATTACTTTCAGTGCCGCATTAAAGACACAGAAGAGTTTCCTTCATTGGATCCCCTTACAGAGGATGATGGGTGGACAGTCTCAACCCTGTGCAGCTCCTGTGCACATGCAGGTACAGCCAGAGCTCTGCAGAAGAGGAACCCAAATTCTTTTTGAAGGGTAGCAACAGACAGAGTGAGAGAAACTGAACCTTTAGTGGAGAATGTTACTATAAAAGTAGCTCAGAGTGAGCCTGCTGACGAGGAGAGGATCAAATATTTTCATCCTCCAAAAAAAGAAGCTTGGAAATCTTATGAAATATTATCTGTCACTGTATATAGCTTGTTCTTACTAGTGATATTTCTGACAAGGACTGATCTTGGTGATCTCTCACTTGAGAAATACATGCAGCCTGTATTATTCTGTTAATTTCTCTCTGACTCAGAGAAGGATGCAGGTGGAATCTCTAATGGTTTTATTGCAGCCATTCTGTCTTGGACTCTAATCTCACCAGATTTGAGAGCTAAGCAAAATCAAGGCAAAAACCTAACAGAACAGACTCCATGGAAAACCCAAATGCTATGGAGGGAAGCAGAATGACTCAGGACTCTTTCCCAAGGGCTGTGTCTGAATCTGTTCTTTTAACAAGGTTGCAGAGGGCACTGAACAGCAGAATATAGTCTCAGATCAAGCAAGTTTCAGAGCTAGCCATTTATAACCATTAGCAAGATGGTATTGCAGGATTGGACCTGTGAGTTACTGTCATGGCTAAGGAGATTGAATTAGGCACTGAACAAACTCAGAACTGAAGACAATCTGTGGGGCTAAAAAGGTTACTGAGGATATTCTAAAGAAATAAAAGGAGCTTTAAGAAAAGTTCATCTCCTCCTTCATTGTCTTTTCTTTTTCTTTTCTTCCAAAACTGCTCCATTTTCATACCAGTTGGAGCCTGTTTGATGGCATCAGTTTTTCAGTTGTGAGGCCACTTGCCTCTGCTTGCAAATAAATGGTTTTTCTGGGAAACAAATGGCAACCTCATTTTAGGATCTCTGGCTGAAGAGCACTTCTCAAAAATATTAACATAATTTGGTGCTGTCATTTCTAAAGCATCTCTTTAATGAGGGGAGCTGTTTACCGGTGACTGAGGCAGGCGTTGCTATCGCAGAGATCATTTATATTTCACAACGCTGTCAAATCCTGACAAGCAGCAGATTGTAACAGGATGGCTCCTGCTTTTTGATGCAATGTTTGGTACCCTCCACTCACATATGAACGGGCTCTCTGTTTGTACCTTGTCAAACGAGGGGAGAGCAGCTCAGGGAAGGGGGTAGGTGCTTCTACTCAGCCTGACACATTCAATTTACATCAGTTATGCTTGCAGTGGGGTAAACATTTTCTAAAAGAGGCTGTTAGCAATAGCAGTGGTCATCTCAGCACCTAATTGATATTCTTTTGCCCCACCACCAGCCTGTAGTCACTCACATCAGGCAGCCAGGAAGGATTTTGTTGCCAGCCTGTCCTCAGTGCTAACAGTAGTGCTGGCTAATGGTTGGATTCAATCTTAGAGGTCTTTTCCACCCTTAAAAACTCTACAGTTCTCACTGCAGCCAGGGAGAACAGTTCCCTGTGTCCCGAGCCGAGTCAGTCCTTCACTCTGTCAGGGCACTAAGGCAGGGGCTTTATGGAAGCTGGAATTGCAGCTGCCAGACTGTCCCAGTTTAAGCAACTTGAAGGTTTAAGAGACCACTTGAGCACTTTGAAGCCCAGAAAGGACTGCAGCCCACGCTCCTCAGGGGTGGCAGGCAATGCAGATTAGATGAAGGCAAGGAGAGGCATGACTCAAACTAGCGGGCATCTTGGCTCTCCAGGCACTTGGATTCACTCAAAAGAGCTTTTCATGAAGGCCAGTGGAAAATTGCTCACCTCTGGGCTATTTCCTGCAGAGTCTGGTATTACAGGAGCTGGGCAGCGAGCTCACAGCAACCGAGCAATCTGCCAAACTAGCAGGTTTCAAATGGAACTGAACGGAGCAGAAGCTCAGATGTAGTTTGCCAGAATGAAATGGCCCAAGTGCAGAAATAGCTGGAACAACAGTTTTGGAGGTATTAATCATATCTCCCTCCTGACCCACTCTCCTCATTCTCACCAGGGTGTCTGTGCTGGGCAAGCAGGTTTTCTGCTCTCCTCCTGACGCAGACTTCGTGAAGCTCCATCCTGGCGCCTGCAGCCCCTTTTCAAGGCTCAGCAGCATTCCAGCAATGCGAAGGCAGCTGAGGTAATCGAGGAGTACAGATTTTACAGTATTGTCTGCAGTTCAGCAGTTAGCTGGTACATAAAGGGGCTGCTTTCATTCGTGGCCAGTGCTGGCAGAAGGCCTGTATTATGCCCTTTCATTTAAGACAAAGGCTCTCACACTGCAGTCTCCGGTGTGGAGAAATCTTTTGTACGGCAGAGCCAGTGGGAGAAGGAGCCTTCTGGTCCCTGTGCTCCTTCTGCAGGGAGATTATAAAGAAAACCTCTTCCTTCTGCACATGGGCCAGATGAAGAACTGAAGAAATAATGCCTTTTTATCACAGTAATTACAGTGCCCATTGTTTTAATGACAGTGTTGTTGAGAAACAGGAATAGACCACAGTCCCAAGGAGTTGTTCCAGTGTACACAAATAAACGATTTTCTTATATTGATGTCAGATTAGATGGACCACTCAGCCTTACTTATACTACCATTTCCCCCCACAATTCTTTGTGCCTGTGTGTATTCATTTTATTTAACCAGATTATGCAAATTGCCCGGTCTGGGAGGAGACAAAAGGCCACTTTCTCTGGAGAACTTCCTTTGGGACTGGCAACAACGGGCTGAGATGGGCAAGGGGGACCTCGTCTGACCACAGTGCTGCCTGCTTAGTGTGGTTTTTTTACAGGGGAACAACACTCTGGTCATAGGAAATGTGCTGAGAATGACTATTTTCTGTTATTTCTCTAAATTGGATATCTCCAGCACTCAAACACACCTCTGTCTAGGCACTTGTGGGTGTGCTACCAGCCAGAAACCCATACAGAACCCTCTACAGACTGA
The DNA here is from genome assembly GCA_013401135.1 of Cettia cetti. Taxonomy (NCBI): domain Eukaryota; kingdom Metazoa; phylum Chordata; class Aves; order Passeriformes; family Sylviidae; genus Cettia; species Cettia cetti. The sequence goes on from VZUI01032464.1 coordinate 46,755, forward strand.
AAAGCCCTGGTTTTAAGCAAATTTGGTTTATAGAAGAAATAAAGGAAAACAGCACTCAGAAGCAAAATTTAGCTTTAGGGACTAAAACCCATGGTGGAAGATGTTAATGCCAATGAAGAGTGCTACAGATATCTGGCAAGACATGGTGACACATGTAAGAACACATCTGAGAAAGGGATCTCCAGGAGAGGGTCTTGATCTGGACACTGTCTCAGTCACAGGGTGGAAATCTCAAATCCTCTGGGTGCAGCCTGTGGGGTGGGGAGCACGAGGTCAATGTACCACCTACCTCTCACACATAAAAAAATTCAAGAAGCAGCCATGTGCTCTGAGTGAAGAGGACCTTTTCTTTCACCGCAAGGGACAGATAGGAATCTGCAGAGGTTCCTGCTCCCCTGGGATGTCAGGAACCACCTTTGACAATATTCCCTGCTGTCCTCTGATTTTGGAGAGACACCACCTGACAATCATTTGCTGGATGTAGGCTTTCAGATAGCCAAGGTTTGTTGCAGGGAGCCCCGTGTGGAGCAGTTTATACATGAAGACTTTATTACCCTAAACTTGTCTGAAGGCCAAGATAATGCAGATCACTGCTTTCTAAGAAAATTAATGAAGCAGATTTCTGAGCCACAGACTTCAATTCATAACAGCTCTTGGAAAATTAGAGGAATCACATAGCCTGGGAAGTTCTATTGTAGCAGTGTAGGAAGAGGTCACTGGCAAACCCTTGCATAACTATCAGTTGGTTCATCTGGAACTGACTGCACGCAAAATCTGATACGGGAGAAAATCAGGAAATAATTAACAGATAGCAGCATAATTAATGCAATCAAGCTAAGTTTATGGAAAATAAGTCCGGTCATAATGCTGTCTTCCTTAGGACAAGTATATCTGAGTTTGCTGACATCAGATACCACCTCTGGATACTCCTGTGAGAAGTTGAAATCCAAGCTAAAAAAAGGTCTTCATAAAATTACTCTGAATTTAGGAAAAAAAGCAGTGAGTTTTGCAAGAGGAACCTCAAGAAGTTCTGGTCACAATAAAAGATTAGGTCATCTAACCCTATTGAGAAGGATTCAGGTGCACAGAGAGTACCTTGGCCCAATGATGGAACTAAACTGAAATCAAAGGTAGAGTCAGACACAGGGAATGAGTTTTTAATATGGCAGATACCCATGTAAGAGAACAGTTCGTCCACTTATAAGATGATTTATCCATCTTGTATAAAATATCTCAAATTTTCAAAAGATATGACGTCATTTCGATTCTTTCTGCCAGCTATTTTCTTTAACTACAACGTAAATACACTATCTTTGACAAGCCACAGCCACGAGCTACAGCTCCACAGTGGAGATGGAATCAAGGGAAAGCTGATTTTCCACAGATCTCCGAGTCTAGGTAGCACTGGGAAGAGCCCATCTGCTGATCAAATCCAGCACTGCTTGAATGATGTGACTTTGATTTACAAAAATAAAAAACCCACCAATATTGCAGTTGTGCAGCTTTCACCACAGATCCTCCATTCCTTAATTGCTTTTGACCTTACCCACAAATGGAAAGGGCACCTTAGGATTTGGCTTATTAACCACTATCACAGCAAGCCCTAGGGTAGTAATGGAGAGTAATTGGTATCATTCCAAGCTCACAATAATTTGTGTCACTGGGATCAAATGTTGGGCAATTTCAGGGGAATTTAGCTCACAGATTGTACAGGGAAGAGGAGTGTTGGTTTGGTTGTGGTTTATAGTGCTTTTTGGTTGGTTTTTTTTTTTTTTCAATTGCCACCCTGAAATTAACAATCACAAATTTATTTGGGTTTGTTTCTGTTGCAACCTTTATTAGACTGAGAAAAGGGAACTGTATTCATTTTGCCATTTTTAGAGAATAATCTTGTTGGTAACACAGAAATACCAGGCATCTTTTTCTGTGTACATTCATGGATTTTAAAAATAAAAATTCTTCAGTTTTCCAAATTTTCATTTTTGTTTATTACAGGTCAAACACTTCAGGAAACCTACCTGACCCCATCGAGTAGCAATTTTGAAAAAGTAAGAGTTGAAAAACCTTTTCATTTGTAAGATTTTTCCATGTTTTAAGACTCTTGTTTATAATTTGAAGTAGTTTATCTGGAACTCACAGCCACCAGATATTTATACTCAGGAAGACTTCATGATATGAAGAAGTAAAAGGCTCAAATAACCGGTTTTTGCACAGTTAAAAAAAAAAAACTCCAAGACAGCAAACCATCATCTCTGACTTTGAAAAGGATGTGCTGTTGCACCATAATAAGTTTTGTGTGGCTCACAGTGGTGGAGGGACCAGCCAACCCAGCCCTCAGCACAGAAATGTGACTGTCAGAGTTTTAGGAGGAGCTCGGCAGCATTGCCTGTGCTTTCAGGAAACTAACAGGGGAAAAGGTGCCTGCCTCGATTTGCAAGGAGCTGGTATCAGGATGGACAAGCTGTCTTGATGCTGGGCTTTGCCTCAGGCAAGCCATACATGCAGGATGTGGTTTTTAATAGAACAAGGCTGGCTGTCAGGCAAGGACCATGGTGTTTCATCTCTGGAGCATCTCTCTCTACCTCAGCAACACAGACCTTTGCTCGAGGTACCTGTGAGGAAAACACATTTAGTCCAACTGGGAAAAGTGTTGTGGCTACTGCTGCTGCCAGGAATCCCCTTCTACTGCCCAGGGAGGCCTGGCCAGGACAGCAGGAAATGAGCTCAATTCACACACATATATCCTTCACCCTCTGGAGAACAGTCAAGCTGAATCCTGTCTCCAGTGGGCTAATAAGACCTGTCTTTATCTGGAATTTTTCTTTGAAGAGAGAGGAAAAATAACATGCATGTTTCCCAGTATGTGCAGGGAGAATTAAATGAAATGATGAAACAGAAAATTACTTTTTTCTCCCCAAGCGATATTTTTTGTTTGTTTATTTTTCTAAAAAGCCCACAACCCCCCCTTCAGTTGCATCCTTCTGGATAATTTAGGAATATAATGTGACAAAACAAAAACTATCTTTTAGAGCACCAACCCCATACACTTGCCAAAACAGGAAAGCATTGTTCTTGATGCATCTAATTTTAATTTCACACTACCCTTCACCGTCACAGCAAATTATTTCACATACATGTTATAATTAGTGATGGGGAAACCTCAGCAGATTTTGAGTCTGGCTTCTGTTTAAAAAAGGAAAAGTCTGGATGTTTTATCTAAACCTCATGAGAATAAAAACATAGGAAATTGGAAAACCCTTCATAGGGTCAAAGTTTTTTTATAGGGCTTCTTGCTTGTTTCAGTTTCAGTCTGAGATGGAAACCAGAAATGACAGAACTTCCCTGCACATTTCTGAGCTATTATATGGAGATGGCTCTAGAAAAGAGATCTTAAAATGGAATTGAATACAGACTTTAACTACTTTTTATTTTTCTTGATTCCTGGCCTAGAAAAAACTCTTCCTGACCATATATTTGAAATAATGTTGCAAAAACGATTTTCTTCACTGCAGTTTTACCACTAAGGCCACAAAGTTTTCCAAGATATTTATGCTCAAAAAAAATTATGTTTTTAGGGAACAAAACTAAATATTTGCAGAAGAAAATCACTTTTGTAGATAATTTCCATTTTCTGTTGTAGGAAAAAAATCAAACTATCAAAACTATTGTGGAAAGTGCAATGTTATTCTTGAAGGGGAGGGAAAATGGACAACAGCTTTCCAGAGAATGGAAAGACTTGCAGCCAAGTTCAGCAGAGGCAGAGGTCTGGATCCTGGGATGTGAGGATGGGAAAGAAAGAGGAGAGACACCAATGCTCACTTGCACTGAAAGTCTTTTGCCAACAGGGTTGGCTGGGAAAGGTGCTGCCAGGGTATCCTGCAGGCAGAATGTGAAATTGGCACAACCATCCCAGCTTGGTAACTCCCAAGCCAAAAAGCTTAGCTTTAGTTTTCCCAAAGATGGGTTTTCTGGGAAAAAAAACTCCCATGAAAGAAAATAAAAAAGGAACAGGAAAGAAATAAAAAATTACATAAAAGAAATAGGTAATCTGGGGGATTTTCTTTCAATTCAGTACATCTGGATGAGAAAACACCACTGCCACCTCTGCCCATCCAATTATCCAGCACTGTACTGTTAACTGTTAACTGTGAGTCCTTTCTCCCTCTGTGAGTGCTCCTCTCTCCTCTTCCTCCTCAAATTCCTCTCTTACAAACTGCAGCGTGTCACTGAGGCATTGACACCTCTCCAGCTCCTGCCACACCTCCAGATTTCATTTTCCTTCAACCCAGAAACGTGCTCAGCTCATCACCAGCAGCTGCCTCCCCTCCATAAGGCTCCTTGCTCAGTTTCACCCAACACCACGCAGCCAGCCCAGCACAACCAGGGCAGTCAGACCAGACTTCCCATTCCCTCCTGCTCCTCCCTTGTGCTGGTTCTATCCAAACACCCTGCCAGCTGCTTCCTGCTCAGACTCAGGCCACTCAGGGGGGTGGAAACCTCTTTTTTTACTCCTTTTTACACCTACTGTGGTGAAGTCATGATTTCTGGCTGGAGCCAGTAGGTGCTGCTGTGTTCAAACAATAAATAGTAACCATTCCTAACCATAGTGAATTAAAAATAATCGTGTTTTGGCTCCTGAAACACCTAGTTGCTTTTACATTTGAATGCTGTCAGTGTAACCCATGTAGGTTTTTCAACAGTTTTTGTTGTTCTAGCTGGTTAAAAACATTTCTCCTGAGCAGAGGGACGCCAATCAATGCAGCTACACCACTAAGCAAATACAGCTCCCCGCTCCGATCCATAATCTAAAGAGTTATTTCTGTATCCACTTACAGAGGAAAGTTGTTATAAAGAAATATGACTAATAGCAAACACAGGAGCCTTTTCCAATATTACAATTTTCACACATGGATGAGTTTGGGTGATTGTTCTTGGGCCATGGCACTGGAGCAAAACAGTCAGCAAGTGAACTTATGCAGTATTTTCCCTTTATTACTTTTATGTGTGGAAAGTGTGTTCATCCACACAAAAACATCCTCACTGCAGACTCTTGGCTCCACTTCACTGCTTCTCCGTGCTGCTAACTAAGACAGAGGCAGTGGGGAGTTACTTAGAAACAAAAGGCAGATAGAGCAGGGAGAACAGGCAAGTGAAGCTCTATCCCATGGCCTCTGGACCCATGAGACCATCAGGGGCTGCTGGTTTTGTCCAGGTCTACCAGAGCCCATCCTTGAGACTCTAAGCAGAAGTCCAAATGTCTGCCAAGATCTGTTTCTCTGATTTTGGCTATTTGGATGAGAGAATAGGCACCTTCAGCCTCACTGCTTCACAGAGCTCATCATCACCAGGACATTTTCCCTTCTCTCTAACTCCACCCCTTCTGCACTTTGATGGCCTAAAGTGCTTCAACAGCTGCCTGGCCACCATGAAGCAGAACATTTCCCCATCCCAGACGTGCACTCTAGTCCTCTGGGGAAGGAAGTGCATCCCTGCTGTGCAAACACAGGGTCTCCAGGCCCTGCTGGCACCTGCCCAGAGAGTGCACAGGATGGGCACGTTTCTGAAACCACCTCAGAAAACACCCAGCTCCATAACTGCTCTCTTGCCTCAGAAAGAACGGAAAGCAGAGGCCTCAAGTTTCACCACAAGCCTCATATTATTAAATGTTTTAACCACACTGCTCTGCTTGCTGGGTGAGGAGTAGGTGGCTGATTTTCTCTCCTAACAAAAGTGGTTGAGAGATGACAGCTTCTTTCCCTTCAAAACAGTGTCATTTCAGCAAGTGGCTGGTCCAAGGTGGAGCTGAGAGAGAGATGCAGAAATTATATTGTCAGGCAGACGTGACAGGACTTGGATCTTCCAGTTCCTCCCATTCCATTAGAAAACTGAGTCACCCTCTTGTTGACATGTAGGATTTATATAATTTAGTAAACTATAACAAAAAAAGATGCTGGGGAAGTGAGCTCCAAGGTCTGTCAACGACTCCCTGAAGAAACCTTCCTCTCTCTGGTGACTACCCCAGGAAGCTTTGGGCAACCACACCTGTGATTCAGATGTTTATATTTCAGTTCTGAGGTGGATTGCCCAAGGAGAGCAAGAAAACCCCAGCTCTAGGCTAGGAAAACTTGTTAGGATGGGCAGGTCCCAAATCCCATTCCAGCTCAAAATCCCAGAAAAGTGGCCTGGCCACCAGGTTTTGACTTCAGTGGGAGTATTCCTTGACCACATACTTTGAAAACTTTCACCTTTTTCACATACCAGTTTCCTTATCCAGCACAGTTTCTGGCCCACACCATTGCAGAAAAAAATCCCTAAGTACGTTTGCTAAGTATTGTCTCAAAACACAACAACAGAAGGCAAATGACCCTGTTAATTGACTTTTCATAACTTCCAAGGCAATCATAAGATTTTCTGGAACCTGTCTGGGTCCTGGAGCAGAGCAGTACTGAGAAAATTCCTCCTCTGTGACAGCCACATGGGCAACAGAGTAGATTGTGTCTCCAGATTTTCCTTCAGCATTTGGCAGATGCAACTTAATTTCTTGTAGGACTGGTACCTGCATCATCCCAGGCATTATATCTGCTCTCAGCACCTCACCAACCAATGCATCCTACACCTAAGTCACTAATAGATATACAAGATTTCATAGGCAGTAATGGAAAAAGTTGGACTAAAATAAATGAAGAATATCTGAGAAAGAAAGGAAAAAAAAAAAAAAAAGAAAGACAGGTCTAACATAAGTGGAAGAAGTGCTCTGTCCTTGCCCTTTCCTGGAGGGACTGTCTGAAGAGGTGAGAGAGAGGGGCTGCCCTGGGTTCTCTCTGCAGCCACCAACAGGCACTGCTGGTTCACATCTGTCTGAGGAGCCCCACTGGGACCAGGCTCTGATTCCACAGAAAAGTATGCTGTCATTTTAATTAAACTGCTTCATGCCAACAGCAACAAGTTATACTAATGAGAGCAGATGTATCCAGTAAACAGTGGCATGTTTCTATTTTAATCTACTTAAACCTAGATATATACTAATTCCTTAGTAAATACCTTTGAGGCCAGCAAAATGAGAAACAGATGATGAGAAAAGAAGTTTTCTTGTGACCCTTGAGATGTGGGTATAATGTTTGGCTTGGCATCATTAATCTTATGGTCAGAAGAGTACAGCTTCAGCATGTGTAATGTGAGAGAGGGCTGCTCACAACAAAGTTTCCTCTCTACGTTGCCCTCTGCAAACAGTATTTTCCACATTTTTCTCTCTTCCCTGTAATTAGCTTCCCTTTGGCCTGACACACTCTGAAAGCATTGCCAGCTGAAGAGACCTATCCATCTCCTCTCTTGAATAAAATCATGAGCTTATTGAGTGGAAGGTATTTAGCAGAGTGAACTGTATGAGGTATCACATGCCTCAAGATAACTGATTCTTAAAGAACAGCACCTTAAATAAATCCTTTTGAAATGGTCTCTCAGGCTGATGGGTAAATAATTAATTGCTCCCCAGTGTGTCAATAAAAATCAATCCTCTGTCATGAGGTTAAATGAATGGGAATTTTTTCACCAAAATCAGTGGGGCTGGCATTTCACCATGTGTAACACAGGGTTAGAGACAAGGCTCTGCCTTTGTATGACTAACTTTTGATGTCAGTATTTAACTGAAAAAAATAAGTTATGTGAAAAACAGAGGTGACTTTGATTGCCTCCTTCCTCTGTAGCCAATGGGAATCAGCTTTTGATAGTGAACTGATCAAAACACTCACTTCAAATAATGCATGCTACGAATTTAATTCTTTCTGCAGTTAGTGAATCATTGGAAGATGGATCCTGATTCCTAGAAATGTCATTTTCAAGGAAGCTATGATTAGTGATTAGTATCACACAGTATTTTCTTGTCATCTGACTGTTTGTAAGCTGTAACCTTTAGGTATTCAGTATACAGATTTTGTAATTGCTGACTTCAATCACTAGTCTTATCCTCGCTGATTGGATGATGGGCATTTTAAAACAATGTCTTATCAAATGCTAAAAGAAAACTTCCATCCCACATTTAACTCTTGTGGGAAATTAAGAACACACAAATATCATGATGAATAATCAAAGTTGTTTGCATGGGAAAGAGTAACCAATTTATCAAGATGAAAGAAATGCTTTCAATTTAAAAAAAAAAAAAATTGTGGTGTTGTTTGTGATTCATTCCATAGAGAAGCATCCAATGCAATCTTACTCTGTCCTAGGATTCTACCCGGGGTCCAGCAGGATCCCAAATCTTGCTAGGGCTTTGCAGCCTTCCTTTATCTCTGCAGAATGACTCATTTGATGGCCCTTTACACCACATAAAAACTGAAAGGAACTCAACAACATTGCAGGCAGTCAAGGTCACATATCAGAAAAAAAAAAGGAGTTGAAGTCTGACTGATCTGACTGTACTTAATTTCATTGAGCTATTTCCAATCTCCTGGGCAGACTGAGGTGAGTAAATGAGGTGAGTAAAAACCAGGCAAGCTAGGTTGTCTATTTATTGGTAGACTTGCACAATAGCTGCAATACAATGTGTTGAGACTGGCCATTTACTGGTTCACCAAAAGTTTGTGACAAGCCAGGGCTTATTCTGTGATGGATCCATTCCCAGCAGTTGTAACTTGCCACACTTCTTAGAAATGCTAAAAGGTGAGTTTGTGTGAAGCTGCTTACTTAAACAAACGTTTGGGGTGGCTTTTGGTTGTTGTTTTTCTGTGAGTTTTGTTTTTTTGTTTGATTGGTTTGGGTTCTTTTCCTTACCATAATAGAGGACTCCTTGAGTTTCATTTTTAGATTCCAAATGGAAAGTTAAAGACCTTAAATCATTCCTTGTGAGTGTTTTCTGTACCCACCAAGTTTGGGCTCAGGAAGGAATGGAATGTTACTGTCCTGGTTATGGCTGGGATAGAGTTAATTTTCTTCTTAGAAGAAAACAAATCCTTGGAGGAAAAGGAGGACAAATATTTAAAACAGCCTTTGAAAGTTAAGTACACAGAGGCGATTAACAAATAACAGGAATTGTGCTAGTTCTCTTTGCAGACCACTAAAAATTCTCCACTCACCAGGCTGGCACACTAGCAAATAATATGATTTGTACCACTTTCTGAGCCTGTTCTACAGAACTGAAAAAAGAACAACAGGGAGGCAAGGAAAACAACTGCAAGTAAAAATAATCATCTTCCCCACAGTACTCTCCATAAAAAGACCTCCTCCCCTCTAATATTATGGTAAACTACCTTGTTAATCCTCTTGCAGCCAATGAATAGTTATTTTCCCCTCTTCTTCATAATGAATCTTTTTTTTTTCTTTTTTTTTTTTAATATACATTATTAGGAATAGGAAAGCCACAAAAGCCACTTTCAGATCCTGTTCAGCTTACCTCTGCTTGCTGGCCAGCTGGGCTGTTCTGTAGCCAAACCCCATCAAGCTGCACCATGAAAGTGTCATCTTTAAGCAGACTCCCTGACAGAACATGATGAAATTACTGCAGCATCAACACAGGTGCATTTACTTTGCCTGCCCTATAAATCTGGCCTGTAGGATGACTTGTATAAATAAAATGAATGATTTTGTACTTGCAGGGACTTGATAGGGGTCAGCAATTTGCTGAGCACAGGCAGAATTTCTCAGCACAGAATGGGTAAACCGGGGGGGCTTAATTCAAAGTGTTAGATTATCCAGGCTTGATGGCTTAATACGAGTGGGAGGAAGGCATAATACAGGGAATCATTACTTAGACACGGGCATTTATGAAATCATTACTGGGTTAAAGCAGTTCATTTGTCTGCCTTTTTAACTAAAACCTTTGGGTTGGGGAAGGCCAACAGTGTATCCACTAGTAGGAGCCCTGAATCCTGAACACCAATAACTGAGGATTTTCTGTTCACCACTCCATGCTCCTTCTGGAAAGGCGCCTGTCTCATTTCTGCCCGTCTCCAGGTGGATGAGAGATGCCAGGGGCTTCTTGTCTCTGTCAAGTTCATTAGGGTAGCACTGGGCTCTCAGGAATTACGGGCTCCCAACTGAGTGATAGACTGTCTGAACCCCTGAATTTTCACAGCTTTGTGCTCTGCAAACTTTTATTTGAACAGGTCTCACTGGGATTACTTGAGGCCTTGTCAATACTTTTTTTGTCACCAAAAGATAAGGCCTTCTCTCTCTATGTGATTGGAAGAGTGCAGAGGCAAATATTAAAAGGCTTAGTTTCCTTTCCAGTTCAACAAACCCGTAAGCTTCATTTTCAGCTGCCTTCCTGCAGCTGTCTTGATGTAAAAGGCAAATTTTTATAGGCAGCCATTTGCATGTGATGTTGGGAGGGAGAGAAGAGAGGGCCACATTGTTTGTGCACACTGTCTTGGTCCTTAGGTTCATGCCTCAGCTCTTCAGGGGCTTCTCTCCCCCAAGGCACTGCACAGCTTGGAGCAGCACCAAGGAACCGTGAGGAGAAAACAATCCTCCAGCAGGTTCCCACACACTCCACCCTGCCTCACCTTCAACACAAGCTGTCATTGTGGGGACATGAAGAGGAAAAGCCAAGCCTAGCCTGAACGAACACAATCCTTGGCACCGTCACACATTTCGGAACAACTTCGTACAGCACTGCCAACAGAAACAAGAACCTTGTCTAAAGAGCCTTCTTCTCTTTTTATCCTGCATTAAGGCCTCTAGTGCAGCCTCAGGTTTAAACAATATCTCTGGGAGTATTTAAGAGAGGGATGTTCTTCCCAGATGACCTAATTTCCTGCTAATCTCCTGCCTGTCAACTGTTTCAGCTGAGGAAAATTTGGAAATTAGTTTTGCTGTGGCAGAGATAAGGGACACCAGGAAAGACTCTTCCCAGGTCAGCATAATAGCTGTGTTTGAGCAACATCAGAGTCAGTAATTCTGAATAAGTCACATGAAGCAACCTCTCATCACCAGTACTAATATTTTTTTGTTTATGCCTGACCTCTGATGGGTTTTCCTTCATCCCTGCCTTTTCAATAACACCATTTACCAAAAAACTCTTGGACACAAGGTGATACACCACTCATTGCAAACCAGCCATCACACCAAAAGCCCAGACCCTGATCTCAGGAGGTTAGAGCAGCCAAGATGTTCATTTGAGTGATGGAATGAATTTGCCACAACCTTGCTGGTTTTGTTTCCCGTGTTTTACCAATATTTGCAAAAAGCAAATCTATTTCAAACAGATATCAAACAAATAATTCAGGACACCTTTGCAAAGTTTTGAAATTCATATTCATAACTGAAATCACACAGAACACAAATTCAAACTTCAGGAGTTACACTCATCCAACTAGGGAATGGATCCTTCCAGGGAAGTGATGCACCTCATAAAAATAGCTCAAGTTGCAAACTTTGAATATGAAATGCTCCCAGCAAATTGCTCTCCAAGAAGCTGCTAGTGAAGAATGATTTCCAGAAGTGATTCAGCAGGCAGCTCAAGAAAATTACAATCTCTTCACGGACAATTCACAAATGGAAGATATGGTTTGTTGAATGATATTCATTATAAATGATTCTTTCACCTGTATTTATCTCTACAAAAATAGTCAGGGCTCTCAGGTGGACTCTCTAACATTTACAACACCTGTAATGCTCAGTGTCTGGAGGCTGAGCAATTTTATGCTGAACTTCTGCACAAAGTAATAAGAAATTATGCTAAATGTCTAAAGCAAGAAATGGTACAAGATTTTCCTGATGTCCTTGTTTCTTCCTTTTCACATCATGTAGCAATTAATGCACAAAGAGGAGTAATAAAAACTTAGAAAAAATAATGTCAACCTCAAGGACTGCATTTTTCAAGAAGTGCCTTTTTGGAGGGCAGGGTGTTTTTGCCTCTGTGTGACAATACTGACATAAGCTGGACCAAGGGGTCATTTCTGTGTCTTTGCCCACATGATATACATTTTAAAGTTGGTACCAGAGGAGCATACTAAATTTATACAGCATATCTTGAGCAACAAAGTAGATTGAAATTGCTCTTCAGAGAAAGCACCCTCAGTTCCCAGGGGCTGGACTGATTTCCAGGATAATAAGTTGCACCTTGAGATCAGAGTGTTTTCTTCAGAGCCTGCCCCTCTTGTGTCCCACAGTAGCCTCACAAAATCATGATGGAACACCAGAGAAAGGAGAAGTGGGGAAATACAAGAGGTGCCATTTCCTTGGATGATGCAACATCATTTCCTGGTGCATTCTTCCGTCAAGTCAAAGTAACCCCTTTTATAAAAGAAAATAAAGAATTAGTTGAAAGGGTTGTTGTTGTTGCTGCTGTTGTTATTACTGTTACCATTTACTGGCTGTCCTGTGATAACTTGGTTTGTTTTTTCCCTCTTGTGGGAATGCTTGCACTGAGGGACCCTGTTCTGGAAGTATATTTATATCAAAAGGAAGCAAACATTATCTGCCATTCTCCTTCCTTGCTAGGCTGTTCCCTCTCTGCTAAATCCCCTTGGGAAGCAAACAGAAGTTCCAGGAATCCTGCATCAAGTGCATTCGAGGCCCCAGGACTCATCTATGTTTGCTCACTGAGTCACAGCTTGGTCTGTCTGGGGTTCAGTGGGGCTGTGGAGACCTTTCCCAGCTCCTGCCCCGACCTGCCTCCTTGGAACATGCACTGTGTGAGCCCCTGAGCTGTAAACAAGCCACGTTTGCCAAGCTGGTGACAAGGGTGCTGCTCAGTGCTTGCTGCAATCCCTTTTTAATGTCCTGGGGCGTGGAAGCCCATGTGTGTGTGTTCATAAATTCACCCCTCCCAGTTCACAGCCTTTCACAACTCAGGGGCCCCAGTATTCACCAGAGAGAGATTGGCACCTTCACAGGGTGGCTCACCACATGAGCAGGAGGACATCCAGACATTGAGAGTCCTACACTGTAGAGAACACTTCCAGAACAGTGGTTGGTGCTGCAAAGAGAACCTTGGCTGGTAAAGCAAAATATTCACTCAGGTTTAACATGGGCTGAGGTACTCACATGCTGTCAAACCAGAGACGCCACTCTGGGTGCCCCAGCAGCTCAGATGTCCCTGACACAGAGGCTCCTTTGCAAAAAAGCCTGCAGAAAACACAGTCAGCTGTATTTTTCTTGTGTATGAAGGCTTCTTTTCAGTGTATCTTTTTTTAGATTTTTTTTAATTTAAAAAGCAGATAGTGTACCTGAAACTTTTGCAAGTATTTTATACAACTAGATTGTATCATCCTAGATTCACCTGTAAATAATCCTAGATTCACCTTGCAGGCTGACAAACAAGACAAATAAGAAAGCTTTCTTCTCTTTTCTTCAGGTGTACCTGATATGGGAATGGGGCAGAGATAGAGAGAAAGTGTCAACATGACCCAAAAATTTGTTGGGGAGTTGCATCAGGCTATTTGGGTGCCTGTTTTGATACATTACAATGAGTTAGAGGCAGAGAGCAGTTGAAAGACAACAGCTGTCTCTGCAGGAAATCACTGAAACCATCATTTAGAGGGAAACTCTGGGGCTGAGTAGAATTTGGCACTCCCCCAAAGTCACAGCAATGCTGCTTGGAAGGAACTGTGGAGATCTCTAGCACAACATTCCATTTGAACTAACACTATTGCCAACATAAGATGGCTTTAGCCAAGAGACTTTGAGGAAAAGGGTAATCATAAAAAAAAAAAAAAAAAAAAAAAAAAAAAAAAAAAAAAAAAAAAAAAAAAAAAAAAAAAAAAAAAAAAAGGAATAGGGGGAGGGAAGCCCTGGGAAGTGAAGAATCAGAAAGAGAGAGAATGACGTGAGAAGCCTGATCTAGATGAAGATGTGTAATAAGCATGGGGTTTAGACTAGATAACCTTTAAAGGTGCCTTCTAATCCAAATACAGATTCATATAGGTCTGTTCCCATGACTTGTATTGCACAGACTTGAAGGCTGTCCTCCATAGAAGGGCCTTGTGTCTGCTTCTGGGGTCTACAAACACTGAGACATCACATCCCTCTATGCCCCAGATGGTGTCCTGTTTCCATGAGTTTCATCCACCATGGCATATCTGTCTGCTGCCTTGTATGTTAAATTTCAGTTGTACTTTCCTTGGGCTGTGAATCAGTACAGCTCCTAGAACAATAAGAAACTTATCTTGAACCTGTGTTATCTGAGGCAACAGCGCAACAAGTGAGGACACCCAGATTTGGAAGTAAATGAACTCATGCTTCCTCATTGCTCTCTCTACAGTCTTGAGCCTCCCTCTCTCATGAACATTTGAAACTGGCAGCTCAGTTTTGCTTTGCTTGTTATTGGGAGTGATTGCCCTGGCAGGGATCCTGAACCAGTACACCACATGCAGTGGGACATTCTCTGCATCTCGTTCAGAGCCTTAGGGAGCCAGGTTTCCACAAAAGAAATTGGGTTTGGAAATTCTTTACCCTCCAGTAGAGTGAATGCATGAATATTTCTGTTCCTGACCTGATTTTCCATCAGTTCCAGAGAGTATTTCAATTCTTTATTTCTCTTGATTAGTGGAGACCACTTTGTTTCACTGTTTTTTTCCAAGTTCACTGGCTAGATGGTTCTGAATGTCCTGGGTGTTTCCATGCTCTCTCCCCAGTAGTCCTTTCTGGAAGTTTCCCAGCTACAATCTTGATCCATTTTAAATAGCTAGTTACTCCCAGCTGGTTTCTCCACCACTCCCTTCTGAGGTCAGACCACCAGAAGTGAGAGGGGGTGGAAATCACTTCATTTGTCTCTCAGATCCTATTCCAAGAAAGAAGGAAGCTCACCAGTCACAGACAATGAAGCTGTGTGCTTCCACTTGGTCACTGCCTTACCCTGACTCACCTAATGACCTCACCCTGGCTTTCCTCAGGAGGTGTCCCTTACTCACTAAGAGGTTGTCAAGGATGTGGCTGAGACAAACTTCATGCTCTGGGTCTGTCCCTGTGTGTGTCTTGGTGTGCTGTCTCCAACACCATACTCACAACAGATCTGCAAGCAGGATGAGTTGAGGCATCCTCTTAATGCTCAGGGACAGAATTCCTGCCCTTCATGGATCCCAGGACACCATGGCAGCTATGAGCCATTCCCAGCTATGCCCTTATGCATCAGGCAAGCTCTGGTTTATTCCCAGCTGTGCTGCAGAGCTCACCCATGTGAGAGTTCAGTTCCATTATTTTATATGCACCCAGGTAAAGGAAATTCTTCATTTAGTGACAAAGCTCTCCAAGGAGGTTGAGTATCTGAGACAGAGTTTGAGAGAGAAACTGCAGACTGAACTACCTCCTAGGGAAGCTTGCTGCCTTCCTGGAGCTCAGGTTAAATACCTGAAGAGAAAGTTCCCTAACCTGTTACAGCCCGCAGATTATTATCTATTATTGATTTTCAGCTAGACAGCAATGAAGTTGCAACAAAACATTCAAAGCAATCAAGAGAGATTTCAGAGCCTTGTGATGACTGTTAAGGGATCAGGAGCACAAGCAGGGCTCTTCTCTACCTTTCCAGATGCAGGAATGATGAGGGAAAAAACAGGAAGAGACAGAAGTCCATTAACTGGGATGGTGGTGGGTGGGGTTAAGTCCAGTTGGTGGCTGGTCACAGGTGAAATTCTCCAGGGCTCAGTTTAACATCTTTATCAATGATTTGGACAAGGGCATCAAGTGTCCCCTCAGTCAGTTTGCAAACACCAAGCTGGGTGGGAATGCTGATCTGCTGGAAGGTGGGAAGGCTCAGCAGACAGGCTGAGGCCAATTGGATGAGGTTCAATAAGGCAGAGGGCTGAGTTCTGCACTTGGGTCACGACAACCCCTTGTAGCACTCTTGGCTTGAGACAGGATGGCTGGAAAACTGCCTGGTGGAAAAAGACCTGGAGGGGCTGGCTGACAGTGTCTGAGCATGAACCAGCCTGTGCCTGGGTGGCCACGAGGCACAGTGGCATCCTGGCCTGTAGCAGCAATAGTGTGGCCAGCAGGACCAGGGTGGGATTGTCCCTTTTGCTGGGCACTCCTGCAACCCTCAAACCCTGTGTTCAGGTTTGGGCCCTTCACAACAAGAAAGACATTGAGGGGTTGGGGTGAGTCCAGAGAAGGGAACAGAGTTGGTGAAGGGTCTGGAGCATAAGTCTTATGGGGAGAAGCCCATTAAGTGTTAGTTGGTGTTTTATCAATAGAAACTGATTTAACATTTACCTATTACTTATACATTATGGGGCACACACAATGAGGTATAAAATGTTTGACCTTTCATTCATGCAATTACAGCTCTGCTAGGAACGGGAAATCCCTGGGAAAGGACCTCTGGTCCATCATGCTGCTCTGACACAGGATCAGCTTGACCTGAACAGTTTGTGGAGGTCATTCCTAAGGACTCCACACTACAGAATCCCCAGCCACCCCAGGCAATCCCAATTTAATTGAGAACTTCCTCAGACATGGCTTTAGCTGCCTGTTTGTGCTAAAGAGCTACAGCAGCTGAGGCAGCCTCACACAGGTCCTCTGCCAGATGGGCATGTTCCCCTGTGGGTTATGTGGGTGTCTCTTTAGCTGAAATCTCAGGAAATATCACTAAGATCTGACAGAAAATGACCTGAATTAAAAACTGTCTGTAAAGGAGGGAGCTGTTTAGATGAATACAGAGCTATCCATCTCCTTTTCTGGAGGTTGTTTAGATGTGACCCTTGAAATTCTGCTTGCCTGTGCACTGAATGTTTGATGAATGCCAAAGTACTTTGCTGAACTGAGCTCAAATTTCCATGTTTGCCTTCCTTAACTAGCTGAAGTCACAATAGTTAAAGGATTTGGACAGCACAGGAAACATTAAATCACTGGTCAATCAGTAACAGTGGAGTTAATTCCTGTGCTTGATTTCCAAAATACAGGTGAGGGTAAGTGCAAATACAGTATTGACACAAGAGAGTCCTATTTCATCTTCATACCTGCCCCAAAAAATGGGACTTAGCACTGGACACCTTTACCTCTTTGATTTCACATCAGACCATATGTTAGGCCTCACTTTTCTGCCCAGGGTTATTTTACAAAAAGGTTCCTCACTAACCACAGTATTCAGACTTAGGTTAAAAAAATCATGGAAGGCTTCCTCTACAATGCCATGAAGCTGCCTCAGAAAACTTTCCAGAGCAGGAGTGCTCTACTTCAATCCTGACAAAGCTGAGGAATGTGAGATCAGGAGAGATGTAGCCACTTTGCATTGGTAATAAAGCATTAGTAGATATCACACAACGATTTTAAGTTCTTGTCAGGCTGGTCATGCAGCTTGGGTTGGGGTAAACTTGACTGTCCTGGTTTTGTAAGTATCTGCAATACAGCTTCACAAAATAATCATATATGGGAAACAGGTAATTCTAACAGCAACATCCAGCTGAATTTTCCTTGTTGCAGGAGAAATGAATTCTCCTACAGGTATCTGGCTGAGCAGGAACCTGAGGGCAGTCAGGTCTTCTCAGGGCTGCCTGCATGTCTGCTAGCTCCAAAGCTCTGGTGTTCAGAAACCAGACATCTGAAAACACAAATGCAATTAATTCCACATAAGTTTCAGATAATTTGCTGGTTTACGCAGTGTTCCAGCCAGCTAAATTTGTCTCAATGATTTATGCATTTGCACCAGCAAGCAGCCTCCCTTATGAACCATCATCAACAATTGTCACTAGTCTTTTCACATATCCTTCAGTAACTAAATATAAATAAATCTGTGTCTTCAGAGAACACGCTGTTGTGGTCCAGGCCACACTCTAATTAATGAATGGTGTTTTCAATTAATTACTTCTCTCTTTCAATATTGATTTAGAATGATTGTTGACCAGGGGATGCCTTTAAACATTTAGCTTCTAGCAGAGAACAGTATCATTCTTTGATGGGGTTTTCTTGTGTTTTTTTTGTTTTTTTTTTTTTTTTAGAATGGAGTTCAGATACTGCATGTCACTATGATGCAGAAAATCCAAGGTCAAGTCAGTAGTCATGTCTGAGACAAAGAAAAAAATGGTTTTTTCTCCTGTGGAATATGTGTCACATACTGTGGCTCATGTAAGCCCTGGAAGCTGCCAGGTAGTACAGAGTTGGTTAATTAGCCTGAACAGAGCTGCTTCTAGAGAGCTGAATTGGCATGGGCAACTCTATTTTACCTCCACAGTGATGGATCAGGCACCAAGACTTCCTTCATCCCAACCACTACCATAGGAACCAAAGCTATGGCCACACTTTTCACCATTCTCCTGCCATATCTATAAAATATATCAGCCAAAATCAGTCCATCAGTGCAAAACAGCTCAGCCTGATGCAGTACAAATCATGGCAGAACTCTATTTACCAAAATGCCTTCCAGGCCAGAATAGCTTGAGGAATGGTTTTGTACTGGTACACTCCCACCCCTCTGTTGGGAGAAAAACAATTACACTCAAAATAGCTCAGAAATAGCGTGACAGAAAGTGAGGAGCTGCTTTTCACCAAGATGCAGTTACTGCCTGAAAATTCCTTAGATAAGACTGGAGTGGTTGCCAGTAGTGACTGCTCTAATTAGTAGCAAAACAATTTTCATTACCACCGCTTTGCTTCACACAGCAGCCATGTCCTGGAGCAGTCACCGTTTTAGCCTTACTGTCCATTACTGTAAAAGTTGTCTCTACTCCGCAAATGTTCTGCTCAGGCCACGCAGACAAATATCCTCTCCATAATTTTACAGGGCAGCTGCAATTCCACGTGAGGGTGCAGCAAACACTTGTGCTCGGCCTGCACCAGATCTCCTTTTCCCATGCAACTTTCTCCCTCCTCCTGCAGAGAAATGAGATTTCAGGTACCAGCTCTGAGACTCCAGCCTGGCTCAAAGTCAAGCCATGTTCTTTTGGGCCTGTGCATCATGACCCCTCTCCTGATCCAGGTGGATCAGATACTCTCTAGACAAATGCTGTTGCTGTCTTCTCTGTACATTTTGGGTAAGGTTTCTGGAACCAGGGCTTAATTATGCACCAAAGCTAGCACAGGTTTTTGCTCCCATCTTCCACCGATTTGTCACTTCCATAGACCTAAAGGGTTAAAGGAAGGAAAGGTTTTGTCTCTGAAGAAACTGGAAATGGCTGATTCCCCACAGAGAACAAATCTTGGGAAAAAAAATACTAAACTCTCACTATTCTCAGCACAGAGGATTCAAAGCAGAAAGCTGGCAGCATGTGTGCACAGAGGAGAGGACATTCAGGGTGTGAGTGCCAGAGAATGCAGTCTCTCCCTTCCAGAGCAAAATTAGCTTATGTTTGAAGCAGGACATGACCACATCCCTCACTGAGGGCTGGTTCCTTTGTGTGCCATGGAGAAATTACCATGGCTCTAAAGCTGACATGATGGCTTGTGCAGCAGAATGCTGCTCTTCAGCAGCAGGCACAGCCAGTCAGCATCTGTGGCTGAAGAACAAGCAGAAGCCCTCACCCCAAGCTGCAGAGCACTGAACCTGAGCTGAGAGGTATCAGTCACTGCAATGAGACCCCAACTCACACTGTTCATTTAGGATGTTCACAGATTACTTTGAAATTATTTAATCTGCACAGCTGCCACCAAGGCCAGTTCTGCCTTCCTCTTCATCTCCAGCTGCACATTCCTGTCTCCTCCCCTGCACTCAGCAGATGGTGAGCTGGCCCACAAGCCTGAGACGTCTAAAAAGTAACCACCTTATTGTGTCAGTGGGGTTAATTAGGTGGAGTGAGCGCATAGCTGCAGAGGGATGAGCCTGAAGGGATGAAGCAGGATCCCATTTCCATCCATGGATGTGTTCAAAGCCAAGATGGATGAGGTCCTAAGCAACTCAATCTAGTGAGTAGCACTCCTGTCCATGGAGATGGGGGGTTGGAATTAGATTGTGTTCCCTTCCAACCCAAACCATTTTCTAATTCTGTGGTAATTCTTTGATTCCCCTTTCAGTAGCCGTGAAGGCTTAGATCAAATCTGACCATCCAGGAGGGGTCTGACCCATGGTGATCTCTGAGTTCATGGCAGAGTCTGCAGGGAGCATGGACTGGACCCTGGGAGCCTGTGGATTAGTGCACCTAATTTCTCAAGACAAAGAGTTGTGCTCCGCAAGCAATGAGTGCTCCACCATTCAAGCTGGGGAAATTTCCTGCTCAAAGATCCCAATTCAACCTTGTTCATCAAATGCACAATGAGATACAAGGTACTGAAAACAATAAAATGAAAAAGATTGGTGCTTACATTCCAGCAGCCACAAAGATTTCAGCTGTAAACTTAGTTTAGCTTTTCTGTCATTAGAAAATATTTTCCACACTTGCTGTTTCCACTGATGTTTGCAGCAGCACCATACTGATTGCTCCATCAAATACAGTCCAGAAAAGCAGCCAGGTCAGCACAGTAGCAGAGGTGATGTTTTCCATCACCCCTTCCCCTCCTTGTCCTGAGTGAACTCAAGAACATAGTCTAACATTGCAGTCATAAGGGCCTGTGTTTCTCATTTTGTCAGGGGAAGTCTATTTCTGTAATCTGTTTGGAGAAAGCCTGATGTTGCTGCTCTCAGAGAGAGATCACAAGCTCACCATCTCTGATCAGGTTCAGGCCAGGTGTTTGCAATGGCATGTTCACCAACAAGATCTCAAAAATACCTTTGGACGCCTGAGATAAATAGAGGTGATGGTTTGAGCTCTCATCAGATCAAAGGGGGAAATCTATCCCTGTGAAACAGCTCTCCTCCCTTAAGGATGCCATCTACAGTGCCTTGTACAGATCTCACCCCCCTTTACAGGGAGTAAAGTCATCTATGGTGATATCAAACACCAAAGATTCATTTCACATCTTTGCTCCTATTTGTTATTTGAGACACTGGACTCCTTGTGCTGCCTCAACCCTACACCATAAATCATTTTAAAGGATGTTTTAATATCTGTTCCACAAATCTGCATAGACATCCTCTCTGACACTTTATTAAAGGAAATAAGCACATGTCTATAACGAAGAACTGCTGTAACAGCACTTGGCTTTTTGACCAGGGTATCAATTCTCCCTTTGTGCTCAGGAAAAGGGGATATTTATTTAATTGTGCTTCCCTCTCCTGGGCTCTGCAGTTCGTGCTGTTCCCAGTCATGCTTCACAGAGTCCAGAGGATGTCAGCTTTGTCACTAATATTCCAGGAGCTGAACCTTGTCGGGATCAGCCAAGGATTTCATCAGCACAAGGTCAGTGCAGACACCTCCCTTCCTGTGGGAAACTTCTGTGACGCAGCTCCCTGGCCTGGTGCTCTGCAACACTTTCTGGAAACTGTCTTCTTTTCAAGTCTGAGTAGGGTTATCAGTGATCAAATCACAGCCATTCAAGCATAAGGCAGTGAGCATCACACACCACTGAAGCACCAGAAGTGCAAAGCTGTGCCCACGCACGCACTCGCTGGGCTGAGGTCGGCAATAAGTCTTGGCAGCAGCTGTGTGTGAGAGGATCTGGGCACAGGCAGGCAAAAGGATTCAAGGAGGAGAATTCCTGCTGGCAGGTCCCTTCAGGAGGTACATATGCACAGGAATTGGTGTAGCATGCAGAAATGTGTCCGTACTGAACAGGCAGACAAGCACATAAAGATACAGCATCGACCCAGACAGCGTCTTGTGCAATTACTGACACATTTTCCCATTCTGTGCTGTGGTGCCTTTGGAAGTTATTAGTTTTTTCAGCCCTGCAAGAAGACAGAAAATCCTTTCAGCAGCAAGCCCTGAGCAGTGTGTTTTCTAGCATGTTGTTTACATCCTGGGGCTCCTGCCTGTCCCCAAATCCTGCCTTGTCATAAGGCAGTAAGAGCGAGTCAGAACTTCAAAAGGAGCACTGTTTTTTGGGTTACCAAAATGTAATGTTAAACAAAGAAACCAACAAAAAAAACCCCTCACCTGTGAAAAATAACACTTTCTGACTCAACACACCTGTTTCCCAAGTTTAATTTTATGTATGCTGAATTCCCTCGCAGTAACACTATGTGGGATACATGGTGGGATCCTCCCCCTGAGTTTAACTGCTGCACAAAAGATTGCAGATGACTCATCCCACAAAATATTCAAGGTCAGGTTGAACAAGGTTCTGAACAACCTGGTCTAGTTGGAAGTCTCTGTCCATGGCAGGAGGGCTGGACTAGATGGCTTTTAAAAGTCCCTTCCAACCCCAACAATTCTGTGATTGTATAAACCCAGACTTGTGACCCATGTGCACACTCACTACACAGCATCTGTTCAATTTACAGCCTCCAGTACATGTTTACCCCTCCCAGCTCTGCAGTGAGATAGCAAGAGCCATTCTGCTCAACTCGTGCCTCTTCAATAGCATTGTCATGACAGTAGATTTCTTAACTGGTGTCAAAAGAAAGAGAAATCACAGCCCAGTCTTCCAAGCCCCTAATGATTTTGTGAGGCTGAAATTTCAGGTATTAATTAAAAAGAAAAAAAAAATAATAAATCAACCCCAAGTGCTTCATTTGGTGGCCAGTATAATTTGTTTCCAACATCATTCAACAGCAGACAGAACATACAAGAACAAAATTTTTATGGAATGGCTTAAGATGACAGAACTAGGTCTTTAAATGAATGGTCATTTTATATCAAGGGATGCAAAGTATTTGAATGAGAATGTGTGCCTCCCTCAGAAAAATAAATAGGAGTAAAACTGGAAGATAATGAAGCAGAAAACAGGAAAATAAAACAACACAAAAGACTCTAAAAGCAATGTTGCAGATGGCTGTACTGGAGGACCCTCTCCTGAGCCAAAAAGGCTTTTTTCCAGAAGAACACATTGAATGAAACAAACCCTAGAAAAGATGAATAGGGCAACGAATTCACAAAGAAGGGATTTGAAGATGGGATATGGGAGATGAAGTTATCCTGGCTTCTATCTATCCCCTTCAAACGGGAGTCAATATACAGGCAATTGCTTAGCTTCAACAGCCTGAGTCTGTCGAATTAGTTGCCACTGAACAGTTTTGAAGGTCATGTCTTAATCTCTGATGTGTCTGAAAGAGAAGCTTCCATTTATATATTTGCTCAAATCACTTGGCCATACAGCTTTGATCTAAGCTGACATTTCTAGCAATTTGCCAGGGTTTTTTAATATATTATATTAAAAAAACCCACCAAAATGTTTAAAAATAGGCTGAAACAAATCTTTTTATTAATGCTTAGAGAAAAGGAACATTTGTATATTTTCTATGCTGTGCTCATGCACTGCACTAAAATTGATAAATGGTTTAGAAATGTCGACTTGTATATCCAAGAGGATGATAAAATTAGGATAATATTTAGCTAACAATGACCTCATAATTGCTCCCTACTAATGAGAGGGTAAAATCTTTGTCACATGCACATTAACAATAATAGCTGCCTTATACATCAGCCACTGGTAATAGACTTGCTTTTCTGGATGTTTCTTTTTAAAAGCCCCTTGGAAGAGGATCCAAGATGTCCTGGTGTTCACAGGTCACACAGGAAAAACCCACATCCCTCAAACACATCACCACCCTCTCCCTTTTGACTTTGTGTCATCCTGGACTAGTGAGCATTGCTGGATTTTCTGTTTCCCCAGGTCTGACAGGTCGGCTCCTCCCCGAGCCGTTCCTAGAGCTGTCAGAGCTGTCAGATTAGACAAGGACTCTGTCAGGAGGCCCTGCCACTCAGGAATGAGTGACTTTGAAGCACTCATGGCATCAGATCTGATGACAGACTATCTGACTTATCCTCAGGTCTCTCCACCCACACCTAACAACAAGTTTGCAGCGAAGGCCACCCACACATGCACTGACATGCAGGTGAGGTGGCCGATACCAGCCCAGGATGGAAGTGTGCAATCAGGAAAACTCCAGCATGACCAAAAGAAGGCACACCACCTGCATGACCAAAAGAAGGCACACCACCCAGGAAGACCATGATTTTTAAGTGAATCATTGTGATGCATTTTTAACTGCACTTAAAAGTTTCTGAGTTTGTGTCTGCTTGGTTTCTCTTTTTCCAGCCTTAAATGTTTATTGATATGAGGCAGTATCCAAGGTACACTGAGCTCCTCTCATTGCAGATTGAAACTACTGCAGCCCTGATTTATTCTAAACTGTACTCAAGTTTTTCTGCTTAAAATTTTCCATTGGTGATTTTAAGCCTTTGAAACAGCCATTTATGAAACACAAGGCATAGGGACAAATACTGAAGGATGTGAATCTGGCTGCAGTTTGCACCTGGAAGACCACACCATAATAGAGGCACCCCTAAATAGAGCTAAAGAAGTAAGATAAATACATTTGAACCATATCAGACCAATGCAGAAATAAAAGCTTAAGCTGTAATTTTCCTCTGTGAAAAGACTGACTCTTGGATAGAGAATAAGAAGAGGAATCACTAGCCCAAACAGTCTATGCAAAATGTATGATCAATTTAAAACAGAAAGAAAGAACAGGGGATTACAAGGAGTGATGGAAGGCTCACTACAGAAATTGCTGTTATTTCCTCTGTGATACTTGGGAAGGTGGCTATAAACCCCACTTACTTCTCTTAAATCAAGATGCAATTTGTACCTGGCATGATTGTCGTGTCAGGGTGAGGTATCTGCAAAATATTGACCAGAGAACTCTGCAACTGTTACAGAGATTCAGAGACATAGCATTTTTCGTCCTTTAACATGGTCTCAGGCATCTGTATTTATCCTTTAAAACCACTCTTTGAGCTTTTCAATCAAAAAGGCTGAAGTCTGCATAAACTTAGAGCCTGACTTTTGCTCTAATAGACTGGTGCTAGGTAAGCACCATCATAGATAGGTAGGATAGATAGAGAGATAGATGATAGATAGATAGATAGATAGATAGATAGATAGATAGATAGATAGATAGATAGATAGATAGATAGAT